>QBDW01005615.1:0-51914 GCA_003261595.1 Maconellicoccus hirsutus | reverse complement strand
TCGCGACAATTTGAAAATTTTCGAAATTGGCGTTTCGACGTTGTTTTAAATTCGATATTTCAATTTCGATAGTTCGATATTTCTACGACGATGATTCAATTTCGATAACAACGTTTCGATTTTAACGTGATTTTCATATTTTGATGGTGATACTTCAACTTCGATATCGATACTTCATTCCGATATTTCGATATCTCATTTTCAATATTTCTACATCGATATTTCCATTTCAGTATTTCGATATTGATACTCATACTTTGATATTTTGATTCGATATCTCGATTTTATGTACCGAAATTTTAATTCGATACCTCAATTTTGATATTGAAATTACAAATTCGATATTTCTATATAGATTTTTAAATTTCGATATTACGATATTGCTATCCTGATCTCGATATATCGATATCGATACATACTTCGATCCGTACTTCGATTTTGATATTGAAATTACAATTTCGATATTTCTATATCGATTTTTAAATTTCGATATTGCGATATTGCTATCCTGATCTCGATATATCGATATCGATACATACTTCGATCCGTATTTCGATTTTGATATTGAAATTACAATTTCGATATTTTTATATCGATTTTTCTTTTTTGATATTAAAATATCACTATCTTGATCTTGATATATCGATATCAATACCTCATTTTTGATATTTTTAAATCAATACTTCAACTTTGATGCTTTGATTCGATATCTCGATTTTATGCATCGATATCTTGATATTTCAATTTCGATACCACGATTTTGATATTGAAATTTCGATTTCGATATTTCTATATCGATTTTTTAATTTTGATATTGCGATATTGCTATCCTGATCTCGATATATCGATATCGATACATACTTCGATCCGTATTTCGATTTTGATATTGAAATTACAATTTCGATATTTTTATATCGATTTTTCTTTATTGATATTACAATATCACTATCTTGATCTTGATATATCGATATCAATACCTCATTTTTGATATTTTTAAATCAATACTTCAACTTTGATGCTTTGATTCGATATCTCGATTTTATACATCGATATCTCGATATTTCAATTTCGATATTGCGATATTGCTATCCTGATCTCGATATATCGATATCGATACATACTTCGATCCGTATTTCGATTTTGATATTGAAATTACAATTTCGATATTTTTATATCGATTTTTCTTTTTTGATATTACAATATCACTATCTTGATCTTGATATATCGATATCAATACCTCATTTTTGATATTTTTAAATCAATACTTCAACTTTGATGCTTTGATTCGATATCTCGATTTTATCATCGATATCTGATATTTCAATTTCGATACCTCAATTTTGATATTGAAATTTCGATTTCGATATTTCTATATCGATTTTTCAGTTTTGATATTGCGATATTGTTATCCTGATCTCGATATATCGATATCAATACTTACTTCAATCCGTATTTCGATTTCGATATTAAAATTACAATTTCGATATTTTTATATCGATTTTTCTTTTTCGAAATTACAATATCACCATCTTGATCTTGATATATCGATATCAATACCTCATTTTCGATATTTTTAAATCAATACTTCAACTTGGATGCTTCGATTCAATATTTCGATTTCATACGTCGATATTTCGATATCGTTATCTCGATTTCGATACTGAAGCTTCGATTTTGATATTTCGATATTGATACCTCAATTTTGATATTTCTTCATTATGCTTCAATTTCGTTACTTCAACTTCGATAATTCGACTCCGAAATTTCAGTAATGAAACTTTTATTTTGATACATCGATATCGATACTTCGTTTTCAACATTTTCATTTCGACGTTGAAATTTTTATACTTCATTTTGCGCTTCCATCACTTTTACGATATTTCAAAATATCTATTTTTACATCCACACTACGATTTTATAAATCAGTCATTACTCATTAATTTTCTCAAAAAAATTTCGCCAAAAAATCGAAAAACAACCCACATAACCCAAAACGACCCGCAAAAGCTAAACCCAGCGGGCCGTGAAATTCGCCAAACACTCGGGCAACCGCATTCAACAGCATGCAGTGTAATTCATTTCGATCAAATAATTTTTATTAATTTCCCAAATTACCTCCGAGGTTCGTTTGTAATTACACTGCAAACCACACACGAGCGAGCTTTTAATTAAATCTCAGCGGCGAAAAATCAAACTCGCAACCATGTACACAGGATCCAGCCCAATTTAGATTTTCGGTTTTTAATTAAACATTTACAAAACGTAAATTAAACCGCGTACGCGGCCGTAAAAACGCCATTTAACCGTAATTAAAAATATTCTCTTCGTCAGGTGTCCTCGTACGGTGCGTTTTATGCTGCAAGCTCAGCGTCACCAACACACCGTTGACATCAGGCGTATATTACAATGAAAATTCCCCGCCATGCTTTATATTACGCGCTATAAAACACCAAATGGACGAACTTAACACATTCGCTATTTTTTCCAACGTGCGTGTACCGCGGTTTGGTTTTAATTAAATTTCATTGAACCTTCTCTGAATTCTTTCGACGTTGACAGAGCGACAAAGGCGAAAGCGACTATTTTATGACGACTTTCACCTCATCCGTTCGTTTTTCGCTAGTACTTTAACGGCGAAGTACTCGTATAAAGCTTCTTATCTCTCCTCGTCTCTTAACTCCTTCAAAGGATACATTCCATGTTCGCGTCTTCGCTGCTGCGAAAAAAAACTCCACGACACACCGTGTACCGAAGAAAATTACGATATTTTTTCACACCCCTTGACCTCAGCCCTCCTACCATCGTACCAAGTATCATCGTCATCGACTTTAAACTTCTCGCTGCGTATTTATCGAAAATACCGAACACGTCTTACACGCGAGAAATTATTTTTCCCTCTTTTTTATCAGCGAACGGAGACGTTCGGGAGGAAGGATTTATTCGTACATACGTCGTTCGAGACACTATCGCGTCTCGCAAGTAAATTCATTCTTGAAATTGACGACAGTTACTAATTGAAAGAGCAAAATCATCAACTCTAGCTTCGAATTAAATACCAAGTATTTCTTTTGATATTGATGCAAAAAAAAAAAGGCGAAAAAACGATGAATGATCTCGCTAAACGGGAAATTAATTTCGTAAAATTCTCTCCCACCGCGTTTTCTCGACGAACGAGCAAATAAATAAATTAGATTTCATAGAAAATCATTCGATTGCGAGGTAATGCTTCGTAATATGTACCACGAATGAAATTCGCTTTTGTACGCGAATTATTGAGAAAGTACGTCAAATACGAGTACGGAAAATATGAGAACGGGACCCAATTGAACGTAGAATCGATTGTAAGCATATACGATTCATTAATAAAAGAAAAACAGATGAACTGGCAACGTACGAAAATGAAAACAAAAACGAGACGAGAGCAGAAACGATGAAAAATTCACCCGTTGAGTTATTGCTAAAGGAAAAATGCAATTTTACCGATTGAACGAGATAAGCAATATTATATCCAATCGTGAAAACTCGAGCGAGAAAAAAGTCCGAAAATGATTGAAATACTTTTCGCGGAAAACGTAACCTCGTCATCTTTTCTTTCTTAATTTGTTGACAAACCCAAAAATAAAATTGAAAAATTTCGTGTCTCAACCAAGTGGTTAATAAATTAAGCTAAAAACTTATTAAAACTCTATATTGACAAAACAAGAAATTAAATTGAAAAATTTCTTGTCTTAACGCGAGGACATTAATTAGCTAAAAACTCATCAAAACTCATGACTTTTCCGAATTGTAACTCAAAATGAACCAAACAATTTGAATCTTTTTACACTTACATTATAGAAAATTCAAAATTTTACAGTTTTCAACTAAACTAATTTTTCTGTAAAATTGATTTTAGCCAAATTACCAATGAAAAACCGAAAATTTAGTAACTGAATAAAAAAAATCAGCTTTCGTACAAGTCCGCGACACAGTGTGACATTTTCATGTCACTAGAAGACGTTACTTGACGTCGCATGACTCTTGTAACCATGACACGTCACCATAACAATGACTTTCCACCATATCATGCAACTTGACATGCTACCATGACATGATGACATGTCACTCCTGACCGTGACATGTCACAACGACAATGAATTGTCATATATGGCATGGTATGGTGAAATGAAAAGATTGTATTTTTCGTCAAACATGAAAATATGACGCATAACACTTTTTCAGAGGAAAAAAACAATCACCTGATCTGTTGTCACATATCATCTCCACGTTTATTATCAATTACGCATGAAAACATCATGACATGTCACCATAATATGTCATTCTTCAGGTCATCATGACATGTAATCCAATTCAACATATCATCAAGGCATGATTATGTGTCACTCACGATCATGACACTTGACCATTTCAATGACATACATCGTAACACGTCATTACATATCACATGTCACCTTGACAATGACTTGTCATCGTATGTATCACTCATGATCGTGATATGTCATCATAACAATGACATGTCACCATGACATGAAAATATCAAGATTATCACTCATGAGAATGACACATCGCCATGACGACGGTTATCATGAGAACCATGTGACCATTTTTTGTAACACTTTTTCATGACAATATTCGATTCTGTGTGCCATAGCCAAGACATGAAAATGCAAAAAATCATGAAACCCTCCTCATTTTTCGGTATTATCCAAGATTTTAAAAAATTTTCGAGACCGAAATCTCCTCTACCCCTCCTCTCCTTGTCTTCAAGTCGAACATGCAAATGTTTCTCTACTTTTAACAATTAATTGGAATCATTTTCTGGTAAATTCGTAAAGGTTCAACGATGCTTCGATCGGAAAACTACATTTCACTTGGGTACGGCAGAAGAGCACGAAAATCCACGAAATATAAATCGCCGTTCGAATTTATAGCGGTAGTTACATCGTATACGAATTGCGGTACATATCAGCAGAGCATAGCGCAGGATATCGGGATAAATTGCGCAAAAAGCTAAAAAAAACTACCTCGGAGAGGCGAAAGAACCGAAATGTAAATTATTCCTCAGCATGGTAATTAGGATTCTACATAGTTTTAAAATTAGCGGCGCTAATAAAAAGACGAATTCTGTTCACGTTTTACGATATACTACACTACGTTGGAGTTTATAGCACAGAGCGAGCTTGTGCGGAGGCGAATCCAGGAGTAGAGGAAAATGCGTGAAAACGGATCACCATTGTATACCAGGTAAACACCGGTAGTATATAAAACTAAAGAACATAGCGCAAGGTTAAAATGTCTGAAAGTCTCTTACTTTAATATTTATCGAGTGAGAGGCAGTAAATGGTCGCCTAGGGACGAATTTCTTGCGGTGGTTTTGTTGTACGACTAAGGTATAAGGCTACACGTCGAATACACGGTGGTAATTTCCATCGCGAGGAGTATGTGCAAGAGAGCAGGAAGCTCGCAGAGGTCCTGGCGGAGTTACGCGTACACAGATTTATTTTAATAGATCGCTACGGCCGGATCGCCGGCGCGGGGTGGTATAACTGACTCGGGGGTTGGGTTTTTCCCGATTGTGCCATTTCCCTTACAACGGCCGCTTTAATTCAATGCGCTTTAACGCGTCTCCGTATTCATTACGGCGTATAACTCGTACGTGTGGTAACCTTTTTCGGGCTTTTGTTCGACGTATCTTTAAATATTCGCCGTTGAAACGAGACGCTTAAAAGATATTTTTATTGGCTTTTAGAGGCCGTAGCGTGGGCTTAATTAAAGGTAATATCGTAGGCAAGTTGATAATTTTATGTGTGCTTAAATGCCAACGTGCCGTTGAATATTTACGCCTTGCGATTGCCTTCAGAAGAGCTATTTGTAGGATTTTTACCACGAGGAAAGGGTGCGAGATGAGGGGTAGATGTGGTTAATGTTCGTGATGAAACAAAGATGTGTACATGAGATGGTGCTTGAAGCAGTTAGGAGAGGTTTATGAGTCCTTTGAATTAATTTCGCCCATTTTCCATCCCATGAATTCACAAAATTATTTTTAGAAGAATTAAAATCATATTTTCGAAGAATGGAAAAATATAAGGTGATTTTTCTCTCTTGGGAAAGTAAACCGTACTTTACCTCCCTGCTGAGATCACGTTGCAGGGAGGTAAAGTTGAAGACAATGTAACTGATTAAATCACCGAGATTTTTGAAATTCAAACTCCTCATGAGTTATGACTTTTCATCCCTAGTGAAGTAAAATAAGAATTCGAAGCTCGTAAAACATACTTTACCTCCCTAGGAGCATTGTAGGGAGATAAAATTGATACTCTCGAGATGAAAATCTAAGTTAAAGCTAACTCGTGATTTTCCACGGTTTTAAACCTCAGTAATTATTTAGCGAATTTCCCAACGTTCCAAAGTTTCACGTTGTCAGGCCAAATTTCGTCATGTTGATCCCTCGAAGACGAAGTAAAAACAAAGTCCCTTTGCCTCAGTAAATTCCCGATAACACAATTTCCATAATTCTTTCAGTCTAGTTGCAACCATAGAATACATAATTACAAGTAGATGGTTTCTTTTTCATACTTGGCTGCGACCATTCCACGTATACGCCTCCTTTGGTATCTCTATTGAGTGAATGAGGACTCGGCTACCAGGATTCAAAGTGGAGACCCCAATTAATACGCGCACGAGATTCCGCATTTTGATATCCTTATCGTCATGGTAAATGATTCGAATGGGCGTTCTCATTTTCATAGTAATATACTCCTTTATCGGAGCCAGTACTCGGTTTCGAGGCTATTCTTAAATCAACTTAAAAGAGAAAAAAATAGGGGAAAAATAAAAATGGTTAAATAGCAAAAGAATTCGAGCCCAGCGACCGCCGTACGATAACGGGATACGCAAACGTATACAAAAAAAGATAAAAATCTACATATAAATCGGGTCTACGCTGCCTCGTATATCGAACGAGTAAAAAAACCAAAGATTCGCGATTGGTCGGCATCACGACCACTACGTTAGAATCGCTCATTTTGCATTCAATTCTTCGATATCGAGCAAAAAAACCTCTTAGATTTGCCCCAAAAGTATATTACCTTTGAAAAATTGTAAAAAAAGCAAAAATCTTATCACTACATCGCTTACATGAGAGAAAACGTATAAACATTTTTATACGGTAATTTTACGAAAAGGCGTAGAAAAGTATAGAGTCGATTGTACAAAGCACCAAGATTTCAACATCTTTTGACCTTGAATTTTTCTTTATATTTGCTTTGTTTCCGAAAAAATTGCACGTATCGGTTGAAATGTTTGAATAATATTGAAAAAATTATTCGCAAAATCAATTCGAAACGACTTCCACATTTGTTCGGCTCGGTTATCGAGAAGATAGACTGAGTAAACTTGACGTCGATAGAGGGAAAAACGCCGTGTTTGTTCACGTGAATAATAGATGAAAACGACACATGCTGAATCGTTGATGGCTCAATGTTTACCGAAGATTTTTCGCATTAGAATTACGTCGCTCAGAATCCAACAAGGTTTCAAGATTTTATCGTGTTTTAAAGCGGATAAAATGAGGGTTTTTTTTAAGAATGTAGTGAAGAAAAACAGCGTCGATTATCGAGTTCTTCATTCGTGAAGTAATATGAAGTTTCGAATCGATATTTCAATTTAGATACTTCAATTTCGATAAATTGATTTGATGTATTCATTTCGATACTTCGATTCCAATATTTTGATTTTTGTATTTCAAATTGGGTGTATCGGTTTTAATAATTCGATTTCGATATTTCAATTTCGATTTATCGATTTCAATATTTCAAATTCGATACATCGATTCCGACAGTTTGATTTCGATTTCATTGATTTTCATTTCGATATTACAATTTAGATGCATTGATTTGGCAATTCGATTTCGATATTTTGAATTCGATACCTCAATTTTGATATTGAAATTTCGATTTCGATATTTCTATATCGATTTTTCAGTTTTGATATTGCGATATTGGTATCGTGATCTCGATATATCGATATTGATACTTACTTCGATCCGTATTTCGATATTAAAATTACAATTTCGATATTTTTATATCGATTTTTCTCTTTCGATATTACAATATCACTATCTTGATCTTGATATATCGATATCAATACCTCATTTTTGATATTTTTAAATCAATACTTCAACTTTGATGCTTTGATTCGATATCTCGATATTTCAATTTTGATATTGAAATTTCGATTTCATTGATTTTCATTTCGATATTACAATTTAGATGCATTGATTTGGCAATTCGATTTCGATATTTTGAATTCGATACCTCAATTTAGATATTGAAATTTCGATTTCGATATTTCTATATCGATTTTTCAATTTCGATATTGCGATATTGCTATCCTGATCTCGATATATCGATATCGATACATACTTCGATCCGTATTTCGATTTTGATATTGAAATTACAATTTCGATATTTTTATATCGATTTTTCTTTTTCGATATTACAATATCACCATCTTGATCTTGATATATCCATATCAATACCTCATTTTTGATATTTTTGAATCAATACTTCAACTTTGATACTTTGATTCGATATCTCGATTTTATTCGATGTATCAAAATCGAAATATTGGAATAAAAATCATTGAAATCGATATATCAAATTTAAAATATCGAAATCGAATTATTAAAATTTACATATCGAATTTAAAATATCAAAATCGAATCATCAAAATTGATGTATCGGAATCGATAAGTCAAAATCAAAATATTGAAATGAAAATCATTGAAATCGATATATCGAATTTAAAATATCAGAATCGAATTATCAAAATCAACGCATCGAAATCAAAATATCAAGATCGAAGTATTGCAATAAAAATTATTAAAATTGAAATCAAATCGAATACTTCGATGTCGATATATCAATTTTGATATTTTTATCGTTTCGATTCAATCATGAATTTAGATTCCAAATTCGGCTTTTCCATTTCGATACTTAAATCGATCAGCATATCACTTGCTCACATCTCTATCATCATTCCGACCGGGTCTTAAAATCTCACCATTTTTTTTCAATTAACAAAAAACCCCATCGAAATACCAAGTTTGAAAACGAAAATTGAATTTTTGTCGAGCACTCGTCGACACTACCATCATCTTCGCTACAAAAATTACCTCCTACACGACATTTTCAAGACTTCCCGAAGTATACAGATCAACCACAACACCTTGATGGACTTCGCGAACAACCACCTCAGAACTTTCAAAGGTACCAATTTACAACATCATAAAAGCTCCTTTCGCCTCACATTAAAACCGCCGCCGCTGCAAATCCACCAGAAGGAAAAGTTCTAATGGCGTAGAAAATTAGATCCGATCCGACGTATTTAGCTAGAAAGGAAAGACATTACTGATTAGACAGTAAAAAAAAATGCTGAACGCTATAACAATGGTCGTTTTTCGCTTTGCGGGTTTTCGCCAATAATCGAAGGCTTTCACAGAGTAGATGAGATTTTGATGGAATAAACTTTTTATATAGAGCAATGGTCAAAGTAAATTACCAAGCAATACTATTGTATTTATTGCCTATATAACTTCTGCACTATATTGCTCTGTATATATACGAAAGCTGGAGCTTTTTACTGCAACTCCATTAGCCGGCGTTCATCCTTATTCGGTATTTTCGCTAACTTATTTCCAAAACCGTATATAACGATGGCGAAAGTTTACACATTAATCAAAAGATTAAAAGATTTCGCCGTTTTATAAAAACAAATAAATTTTTATTATACGTTAAGTTATTTCCGCGTGTAACGAGTATTTTTTATTTACTTTTTATACCAACGATGAAAAAAAAAATCGTGTCAAATACTCAAATACTCTATTTTTTCGCGACAATTTTTTTTTCACTCCATTCTTCGCTCGTATACAATTACATACACAATGAGAAAAATAAAACGTATATTCGCTGCTCGATACGCCATCTCGTATCGACATCGTGCTCGCAGTTATTTGAATAATTCCAACTATCTCTTAATTCGCTCCTTCCGTTTGTACTCGTACTACGCTCAAAACCGAGTATTTAGAATCTCTCGAACAAAGGACTCCAAATTCCTTTGTAATTTTCGTACAATTCAAATATAAAACAACGCGACGGCATTTACTTTTGTGTGCGCTTGTGTTTTTTTTTGTTCTGCATTCTCAATAAGATCGCAATTTCACTAGAGGAAAGTGGGGTGAAAAATTCTTATCAATTTTCAAAGTAATTTCAAAGCGTAACAAATGAGGTTTTAAGTTGATTGAAAACTGAGAACTTTTCGTTTCGAATTAAAAAAAAAAAATTAATATTTCACTACTTTTTTTGGTAGAAGGCAACACTGTTTTTTGTATGATTTTTTATCCAAAAATGAAATAAATTTGAGAATTCACCAATATTTATTTATTTATTCATTTATTACATTAAAATTGATTTATTCAGATATATTTATTTAATGCCTTCAAATTTGCATTTCTTTACTCATCAGTGTGACCAGAACGGGCAATAAAAAAAATAAAAAAAATAGAGAAGAGATCCACAACTAAAAGTGACATTTCCAGATCTGGCAAAATCAACAGAATTTCTCCTCAAATCGTCTCGATTTTCACCTCCTCCCTACTTGACATCAACAAATAAATTTCCCTTTATCAAACCCATAAACGAGAAAATTCCCGCACATTTTCAACGCCATGTTCATTTCTACGTCGCTGGTTGGCAACAACTAAGATACAAGTCGAAAGGGGGTTAAAGGGTACCACATATGGAATAAAAGTTCAACCCATATGCAATTTACGTGTTAGCTCACGACCTTTACCGCTTTTAATATATGTATACGAATAGATACACAGACACGTAACACAAGTACCGCGTTGATTACGCGAAATTAACACGAAATTTAACCAAAATTTGCATTTTATTCCGCAACATAACGTTTAAATTAGAAACTCTTTGGGTTGAAATGCTCTCGCGTACGAAGCATACATTCGTACATTACAGAGAGCCTGAATACGGTGTTATAACAGTTTATATATAAAATGGCGTTCAACGAATAACTCTCGAAGATCCGCACAACGCGGTGTAAATAAAGAATCGTGTTATATAATAAAGCGCTCTTATAGCAATTTAAATCCGCTATTTCGTTATATTCATCAACGTCGTAGTAAATTTCATTTTTGGGCGCGAGTTAATTTAAAGAAAATAGCGTTGTAGCCGTGTAACAGCGCGACTTCTGTAATAAGAAATTTTAAATAAGCTTGCGCTCGCGAGATTAACCCTGACTTCGGTTGAATTTGTAAGATTTGTGTGTTGTTTCGAATGAGCGAGGGAAAAAAAACGGAAATGAATCGTTTCATACTTTTTATCGCGGCGGCTTATTCTTTTTTACGACTCGGATTTCGGAGGTTTAAAATGATACCGAACTGGTAAATTTGAAGAATTATACGAGAATTTTTTATGAACGACGTGAAATAAACTTCGCTCAAATTGGTGACGAAAACATTACGAGAATCATTTCCGTGCTCGGTACTGATCCGGGTTTAAATAACGTTCCATTCAAATGCTACTATTTTACCGACCCCTATATGCCGACTTATGTCGGTTCATTGGTACAAATAACGTTCGATAGATAGCGCTACTCTTCACAACGTCGCAATTCAACCCGCACTATACCTCCACCCATCTCTTCCTGACGTAGAATTCAAGCGGGAACATTCTACCGATCCTCAGATGTCAGTTATGTAGTAAAAACAATGTTACATAGATGGCGCTATTGGTAAAAAACCACTGTGCTTAAATATTATTGTCTTTTTAATGCTTTTGTGAAAAAAATGATATATTTAGTGTGGATTTGAAGGTGTAATGTGTTTCACCAGGGTAAAAATAATAAAACAACTTGAAAATTTTAAGCAACTTTGGAAAAAAATTCTGATACAAACATCATTCGTTGATTGAGCTAATAGACCCATCAAGGAGTTCCAAAGATACTTCCACTTTTTAGGATGAGCCATTCAGCTTCCGAGGCTCTTAAACAAAATCCCAAACGACAACTCAAGATTGAAAACGAACCTATCTACTGAAACCGAACCCTTCAGAGAGTTCAAAAATCGTTCAAACGAAAGTATGACCAACTCAATCACCACTTGGCTGCTACAAACACCATCTCTCACGACGATGAGTATAAAAAAGACGGTAAAAAATTTGAAATATCACCGGCCAAACTCTATACGCTTTTTGAACGTAAAAATGATTTTAAAAGTCGACATTCGCGAACGATTGCCGGTCCTCAGGGATGAAACGCGAATTAAAGCGGACGATGTGCTGGAAAAATTATAACATACTCGTAAAACTTTCCAATGTTGCGAAAATTGCTGGCAACATTGAGCTGCAGCGACGTTACACCGCAGAAAAAAAGAGTCTCAAGTGACGAAAAATTTTTCGTTTCGAATACGTGGACTTATATATGTACTTCTACGTGTACGTAACTTCACACGATGAATTTTTCTATGGATTTTCATTTCACACGCGCTAACGGTAGAAAAAAAAAGAAAGAAAGAGGAAAAATGACAGCGGAGCACCACCAGAGATTAACTATACCGCTCGATGTTAAGAATTTCTTTCATTTATTGTTCAATATCTTTTTCTTTTTTACTTTTTACTTTTTTTCTCTACATCATTCGTTTTGCTGAGCAGAAGTTTCATTTTGTTTTATTCCCGAGAAACGTTTTTACCTATCGAATAAAATACGACTTTTTCTCTGCGGCGCGTCGGCCCAACTGAAGCTGAAATGAATTTCAAAGCAGAAGGAAAACTTGGGCTAATTTTCGTGATTAAATTGTCACGCTCGGATTGGCGTTATTTTTCTGCTCGTTCCTTGTTCGTCTTCGAAGTTTCACGCGTATCGTCGTTTCACTACGACGCCCTTCTAATGTGTCTGGTTAACGTTAAAGATGACATATTCGAGGTGTTTTTTCTCTACTTTGTGTACTTTTCAACGGCGTATTGTAATTATCCAATTTTCACGGGGAAATCAACGAAATCGTGGAAATTCTCATCCTGCGAAGGTTTTACTTTCCGCGTATATCACGAGAAAACGCCGACTCGACTGCGAAACCTGCTGGTTTATTAGATGGAAAATCCCCTTAAACTAAACTCATTTGGAAATTGCAATTACGAAATTTGCCAATGTTTACGGTAAACAATACGCCAACGAAAACGATATTACTGGTAACTGCTTTTATTAAAACACAATGTAACCCTAGTTTAAACAATACGAATGCAGGAAGTTACCCGAAAATAGGACGAAAGAGGCGCCGCGCCGATGATAGGGGCTAATGTCAATACTGAAAGCGTGTTATTTGAGAAGTTTTCCTCAAAAGCTCTTCTAATCCTGTTAATTGATTCGTGGAATTGCTTTCAGATGATACTAATTGCTTTCCGATAACCTCTCCGCTCGTCGCTTCTTTTCGATTATGCGACGTGACGTGACTGACGATAAGGTTATACGTTCAATTTATTTATGCTAATTACCGCGTTCGCGTTATTAAACAGGGGAGGCCTTAGGTTTTTTAATGGCTCGATTGACGATGATTTGGCGTGTAAACGAGGTAGCGGTGACGTTTTGGGAGATTTATCATGAGACGTAATCGAGGCGATAGTTGAGTGAAGAATGTTGACGTATTTAAAATGGGAGTTGGAAAAGAGACAGGGATTTTATCGAATTCACGTTTTAGAAACTCATCACTTTTTTATGTATTTTTCCACAGAATTTCGACATTGCGATTTCGATACATCGATTTTGATATTGTGGTTTCTATTTTCGATTTTAAAACGCCAATATTTCAATTCGATATATCGATTTTGATATCGTGATTCAAATGTTGAGATTTAGAAATGTCGATATTTCGATTTCGATAAATCGATTTCAATATTTTGATTTCGACTTTGGAAACTTTGATATTCCAATTTTTACATTACGATTACGATTTTCGATTTTGATATCACGAATTCGATACACCGATTTCGAAAAACAAATATATCGATTTAAACATTTCGATTTTGATTCAGATTTCGATATTTCGATACTTTGATTTTGATGTTTTGATTTCGATTTTGAAACTCTGGTATTCCGATTTTCGATTTTGATATCACGAATTCGATATATCGATTTCGATACTCCGATTTTGATTCAGATTTCGATATTTCGATATTTCTATTTTGATGTTTCATTTTCGATATATCGATTTTGTCATAGTGATTCAAATGTTGAGATTTAGAAATATCGATATTTCGACTTCGATTTTGAAACTCTGGTATTCCGATTTCGATTTTCGATTTTGATATCGCAAATTCGATATATCGATTTTGAAATACAAATATATCGATTTACACATTCCGATTTTGATTCAGATTTCGATATTTCGATATTTCTTTTTGATGTTTCATTTTCGATATATCGATTTTGAGATTGTGATTCAAATGTTGAGATTTAGAAATATCGATATTTCGATTTCGATAAATCGATTTCAATATTTTGATTTCGACTTTGGAAACTTTGATATTCCAATTTTTACATTACAATTACGATTTTCGATTTTGATATCACGAATTCGATACATCGATTTCAAAAAACAAATATATCCATTTAAACATTTTGATTTTGATTCAGATTTCGATATTTCAATACGTCGATTTTAACGTTTTGATTTCGATTTTCGATTTTGATATCACGAATTCGATAAATCGATTTCGATACTCCGATTTTGATTCAGATTTCGATATTTCGATATTTCTATTTTGATGTTTCATTTTCGATATATCGATTTATTCAAATGTTGAGATATAGAAATATCGATATTTTGACTTCAATTTTGAAACTCTGGTATTCCGATTTCGATTTTCGATTTTGATATCGCAAATTCGATATATCCATTTTGAAATACAAATATATCGATTTACACATTCCGATTTTGATTCAGATTTCGATATTTCGATATTTCTATTTTGATGTTTCATTTTCGATATATCGATTTATTCAAATGTTGAGATATAGAAATATCGATATTTTGACTTCAATTTTGAAACTCTGGTATTCCGATTTCGATTTTCGATTTTGATATCGCAAATTCGATATATCCATTTTGAAATACAAATATATCGATTTACACATTTCGATTTTGATTCAGATTTCGATATTTCGATATTTCTATTTTGATGTTTTATTTTCGATATATCAATTTTGAGATTGTGATTCAAATGTTGAGATTTAGAAATATCGATACTTCGACTTCGATTTTGAAACTCTGATATTCCGATTTTTACATTACGATGATGTTTTTCGATTTTGATATCACGAATTCGGTATGTCGACTTCGATTTTGAGGCATGGATTTGATGTTTCGATTTTGAAAAACGAATATTTCGATTTTGAATTCGATATTTCTATTTTAATGTTTCAATTTCGATATATTCGTTTTGATATGTTGATTTTAGACATTTCGATTACGATGCATCGATTTTAATTATTTGAATTCGATTTTGAAATTTCGATATTCCGATTTCGATTTTCGATTTCAATGCAATGAATTTGGTACTTCGACTTCGGTACATCGATTTTGATGCATTAATTTGATGTTTCGATTTTGAAATGCGGATATTCGGATTTCGATATATCGATTTAGATATTTCGATTTTGATATGTACATATCTATCTATTTTAATATTTTAAATTCGATTTTGAAAGCCTGATTTTCGATTTTTACATTACGATTTCGATATTTCAACATCGATAATTCGATTTTGATACATCAAATTTGATAACACGAATAGTAATCGACTGTTTTCATTATTTCCACTAAATCGATTGACTATTGGATAACGATACATTGATTATTAATTGCTCAACATAGGAAAATTACATATAACGAAATGATTCTCAATGTACTTCTAATTTGATCAATTAATTCATTGGTTGAAGTTAACATACTAATTATGAATACACCATAAACACTATCTACACCAATCAACAAGAACTAAAAATTTCTTACCTTTTGGCGGATTGATCTCGATGCCGGATCTATACAGCGACTCCTCATCATGCCAGTCTTTATTCCTTAATATTGTTTTAGCACTCAAAACGATAATCAACAACGAAAATAAAACGCGAAAATACTTAAAATTAAATCGCTTCTGCAGCACGTCGAAGCTAACCGCGATAAAAAAACAATACCCGACGCTCGGTATATAAAGTATACGTTCGGCCACCACGAACCCAACATAAAAAAACAAATTGGTCGCCGGTAAAAATGGAAGAACTAGTAACGAGATACTTATTAAATAAATTTCGTAATAACGTCTCGGATCGTTTTTACGATAAGTCGATATGCTCTGCGCACTGTACTTATCCGCGAATCCGTTCGTATGATTGAAACCATTTTTCGCGAACCCGTTGCTTTTCGAACTGGCCCGGGTTACTTTCGCAGTCCAGTACTCCTTACCGGCGCACATCCCGTTCGCGATCGGTTTCTCGTGGTATTTCGACTTGTAATCGATTCGGTCGCCGTTAAAAACCGTATTCAGCAAGCACGTTTTAACGAAATTACACCCGACCGTGTAGAACCCGAATGTTAATATATTTCTACTGTCGAATATGGACGTTATCTGCGGTATAGCGTCCATCGACCAATCGAAGCTCAGCTTCGAAGGGCACAGTAGCAATGTAAAATTAAAAACCGGAAGATACAGAAACGTTAACGTCCTCGTAAAAAACGATTTCGATTTCGATACGGGATTATCGGACGACGCGAACGTTGGTAAATTGTTGCCATCCGTAACGTAGAATCTGATAATTAGCAGGCCTCCCATCGCTATACTCAATATAGCCAGACTCCGGTACAGGTAATATCTCTGCGAACAAAAACAATAAAATCAAGCGATTAATTTTATTTCGAAAAATGCTCAAACGATGCTCGCGGGATCTACACAAGTGCGAAATCGTGCCGCGTAAAAGGTTACAAATTTCATCTTCTATGGTTTTTTTTTTCAGCTTCACGTGCAGCTGCCTTTTTGGGGCGAATTTCAAAGGGAAGAATAAAATACACAAATTTTCACAGAATATCCAGGGGAAAAAATGAAAAAATATAATCGATGCTCAAGAACCCCAAAAAAACACTGCTCAACGGAAAATCTTACTTTCCCAAGCAATCCCCACTTCACTACACCCCCGAAACCCGTAAAAATTAAAGCTCTCGAAAATAGATGAAAGGGTAAAAAATGAAAACTGTTGCAACCCTAATTTGGTTACATGGTAACCTACAAAAAACAAGCGAAAAAAAGGAAAAACCTCCGTAATGACGAGTCAAAAGAGGTCTTATTACTTAAAACTTGCAAAAGAGTATGGTTATTAAATACATGCCCTTTCTTGTCTTGGCACTTCAAAAGGACGCCCTATTAACCTATTTAATTACTGCCTTTTTTTTTCGACTTGACGTTGAAAAGTGATAAAGAGAGCATAGCTCGTAAAAATGATACACTTAAGCCTCTCTTTTCGCTCGACAATGATGCTACATTTGGATGTTTAAGTCTTCTTTTTAGTTCTTTTACTATCCCCTTCGTCGCCCGTCCACTCCACGGTGGATTGAAGAGTTGAAAAAAATCTGCTTTAGAGTATTTAATGTTCTTTTTTTCTTTCCTCTTACACTTATACCCTCTGTACTTGGCTAAATCCGCCATTTAAACATTTTTCACTTTCTAGGTGATTTATTTTTCAACGTGAGGCCGTCACTTTTTTTTTCTCCGCGTCGTAAATTTTTCAATCGTATTCGTACGTTAATTCGTGAAATAAAATCGAAAAATTTGCATTTAAATCTGACAAATGCGGACTTCATTTATATTTTTAAATAAACTTTGTTTGGCGATTCGGTTTATTTTTTTAACTGTCGAAGTTGCACGAGTTGGCGTAATTTTTTTCAGATTTTTATTTTTTTGAGGTTAATTCGAGTGATTTGCAAACAACTCTGAAAATTGTAAATATTTAATTTTTTCGAACATTTCATCTCCCGATATTTGTGCCACTGTCTAATCTAATTACAAAAGTGGGCTTTTTGACAGTTGGTAATTTTTAAGTTTGACAGTTTACGATAAACTTTGAAATTCGATAACGAGGGCGAAATTTTGTGCCATGATCAAAAAGTTAGTTTTTTATTTAACTCTTGGCGAATTAAGAAACAAAGTTGTTGATTTGCCAAACAAGCTTGTTCGATTTTTATCATTTCAAATGAAACCGTTTCCGAAAGTTTATTTTTTTGACAAGACACTAAACCAAGTTTAACGTATTTTTAGATATTTTTGTATTTTCGAAGGTCGTATTTTTACGTTTTCGAGCTTAATTATTAATTTCGAGTATTTCAACGATCGTATACCAAGTTCGCGATACTCCACCTACGAGCTTTTAAAAAGGTACCAAAGGCGGACAAGTAAAAACGTAAAAACGAAAATTACTCGTTTCCGAACTGTCAAAAAATTGGGGAAAAACACGAAAGAAAGCAATTTAAAAAACTTCGCAATTCCACGGAGACATTTGTATCCTCCAAACACTGGTGCTACCTCCGTTTCGCCATTTTTAGGCATATTAGTAAAATTTAATACTCATAATGGATTAATAAATTCGGCGTAATTTTAATCCTAAAATACTAGCTCGTTTAATGGCTTAGAAATGTTTTCCCAGAGCTTTAATATTCACGAGTAAAGATATACGACACAATAACAACTTTCCATCTCCCACGAGGTAAGTATACTCGACGTAATTTTCACCACCTTCCGACGACAAGCACAACACGTATTTTTTCCCTTCGACCTCTGCCGCGCCTTCGTCCTTTGCGCCCACAACATAAAAACCATTTCCTCGTAACTTTTTCATATATCTTCATTTTTTTACAAAAAATGAAATTTACCAACGCGTAAAATATAGTACATTCCGATACTAGATTTATTCTAACCGACGGTGTAAATCATTCGAAATAAATCCGGTAATAACGGCGAATATATAGGAAACCGCGTAGAATTTTTCGATTGCTATGCTCCACGCCGCGCTCCACGTGACTCCCTTATTCTCACGCATCGTTTAATTTATTCCCCTAATATATGTTTATTTGGTTTTTGCAAAGTACATAAATCCTGTTTAAAAGATATAATAAGGGAGTGTTTAATTTAGATAGCAACTTACAAAACGAAAATTTCGCAGAAGGCACGTACCACTGTATACGCATTCTGCGGCTAATATTTATAAAACGACTATACCAGAGCCGTCGTCTCCCTTTGCGAAAACCCTACGCCGACCAGGTTATCATTTTTATACAATTCTACACCAAAATAGTCGCCGGGATTTATCGCACAATCGTACATGATCGTTTTAAATCCCCGGTTGGATGTGGAAATGCCATCGAAGACGTGTATTCGCTTGTTGAGCGATGTACACTTGAGCACGTTTGTGTTATTTTATTTTTGTAGAGATGACCACGATGACGATTTCTGGATTTGATTTATATTTATGGTGGAAATTTCAAGTGAAAAAATGTCTAGGCGAAATACAAAAAAAATGCGAAAATAAAAAAGAAATTTGCTAGCATCATGATTTTTAGGATGACTAGGGGCTTCGCCCCTGGCCGCTTCGCGGCCCAACCCCATATTATTGATAATTAGTAATTAGTAATCTTTATTATTTTTTTAAATTTTTTCAGATTTAATTTTATAAAAAAGTAAAAAATAAAGAAAAATTTGTATAAATTCAACGTTTAAACACGAATTTGATTTTTTACTTTTTTTTAATTTAAAAAAAAAGAAAATTGAGAAATTGAAAAATAAAAATTTTCAATTGCGTTTTTTCTGGGTTTATTCTTTTTTTTTCGAGAGCATTAATTTATAGTTTGACAAAAAAAATAAAAATCGATAAATTAAAATTTTCTACTTTTATTTCTATTTTTTAAACTTTTTTAAAAAAGGTAAAAATAGAATTCGAATTTATAAAAAAACAAAAAAAATGTGATTAACCAGTATACTTACATTTTGTTACTTTTTTTTTCATACTTTTTCATGACCATACCAACTCTAGCGGAATTTTTTTGAAGTTTCAATCTTGAGGGGATAAAAAGAAAAATAATGCACGCGTGGTATGGAAAGAAAATGAGTTTTCTTGAATTTCAACAAAAATGAAGAGGTATAATCAGCAGCTTGAAATTCAAAAAACAAATTTCCAGCTTTATTAATGCATAAACTTTAATGAATTTAATACTAATCGACACGAAATTTTAATAGCTTTAGTTAAGGTCTTGGCAAAAATTCACTGAACCTCTTTATTTTTGTTAAAATTCAAAATTTTTTTGGTCTTGAATTTTGATAGGGTTTTGAAAAGTAGTGACCTTTCTTTTTGATATTTTGGACAATGAAAGAGAAGGTGGTTGATCGAAATTTGTATGGGGCAGATAGGGCAAATTGGAGGTTGATCTTTTTTGAAAAGGATATGTCGTTTTTCATATATAGATTCTGATACATGGATTTTATCGTCTCAATTTAAATGTTCCAATTTTTCAAAACTGAATATTAAAATTACGATTTCGATGTTCGAGAATCGATCAATCGATGTTTCAACTTTTAAGATTCGGAACTTCTAAGATTCGGATTTTGATTAGTCAATGTTGAAATTTCACCTTCGATGTATCGATTGTGATATTTCGATGCTTGGAAATGAATGAATCGATGTTTTAATTTAAAATTTTCGATTTCGGTCATAAAATTATCGAGTTTCAATTCCGATATCTTGATTTTGATATTTATACTTCGATATATCGATTTTTACATTATAGATTCCAATATTTCAATTTCGATACATCGATTCTGGTATTTCGATTTCGATATATCGATGTTGTTGAAAAGAAAAATAGGTAATAGGTATCAGATTCAATAGAGTTTTTCAAGTCGGAAAGATGGATAGGAATGTTCTGGATAGGTTTGATTCCCCTAATTTTAATCTATGTTGGTGAGTAGAAAATTTATAATTATTATCTCATGGTTCCCCTAATCTTTCCCCTGATCATATGTTTAGAACAATAACTGTGGCATTTCAAATTTTTCGTGTCTTGATTTTAATATTTTTAGGAAGAAATATGTAGGAGGATCTCCCCAAAAACGTGTTGAAATTCTATATCGATAACTCTAGAGCTTTGGTGAAAAATGTTGAGATAAAAAATGTGAGGGATCAAAAAGGAAACATTTTTTATTATATTGATTTTTTCAATATCTCCTTAAAACTTCAAGTTGTTTGAAGAAATCTCATTTTCACTGGTTTTATCTCAAAAAACACTCATGAGAGGAAACTTTAGGAACCAATAATTGGTCTGAGGTGAAAATTGTTGAATCAAAAGTTGCGAGTGATCAAAAGGGGACCATTTTTTATTACATTGATTTTTTAAACATCTCACAAATTCGAGCTATTTAAAGAAATTTCATTTTCACCGGTTTTATTCCAAAAAACACTCAAGGGAGGAAATTTTGAGAACCAATAAATGGTCGTAGGCCAAAATTGTTGAAACAGAAGTGGTCGGTGATAAAAAGAGGAAAAGTTCTTATTACATTGATTTTTTTGATATCTCCTCATAAATTCATTTTATTTGAAGAAATTTTATTTTCACTGGTTTTATCTCAAAAAACACTCAAGGGAGGAAATTTTGGGAACAAATGATCGATCTGAGGTGAAAATTGTTGAAACAAAAGTTGTAGGGAATCAAAAGGAGCATATTTTTTATTACGCACTTTTTCTTTTATCTCTAAAAATTATCGAGATATCATATAAAACCACATTTTCAGCAGTTAATAATCTCCACAAAAAAGCTGCAGGGCTATCAAAGGAGGATTAACGAGCAAACACAATTGCGAGGGATTCCTCTTGGACACTTTTTCATAAGTATCGTGATATCGATAAATTTCCCCTTTATTTTCTTTTTTTTCAAATTCCACCAACTCCACTAGAACAATGACACTAGATCAAATTCATATCACTTGAGCCAATCCGAACACCACAACGTTCCTTCGAGAATGCAAGAACGTCACCAAGAAAATTTTCCTCTCGAGTGAAAAAAATCATTCGCATGAAAAACGACGCAGTCTTCGGCAAAAACACAGACACGTTTAATGCACAAGGGAGAACGTCTTGTTGGCTGGCGAACTCGTAGGAAAAATGCATTTGCAAAATGTATCTAGCGGGACACCTCGTATAAGGGTGTAAAGACCAATGTGAGTGAAAATGACGACATTGATTCGAATAAAAAGTACTTTCGTACATTACACGAGAGAACACACAAAGAGTGAAAAAAAGTACTCAACGTCGACAAAGAATTTCCTAGGTTCTTTTTTTTAAAGAGCAAGAGGTAGCTTTTAAGTTGTATGCGTGTGTACGTGAAGTATCACGATACGTCATTTTTCGATTCAATTTACAAAACGCAACGTCTGGAACGTTGACTTGGGCTTGGTAAATGTACGCAGTATGTACACAACTGCACATAGCATGTTAAGAAATCGTATAGCAGGCGTTAAGCGAACGCTTCTTTTAACAAGAGTAATTTTATAAATAAGAGGTTTCCGGAAATATCGACGAGATGGAAATCTCATCGTACGCGCTACTTGACGTAAACCGAAAAAAAGGGGTAAAATGAAGCAAACACGCTTTAAGTACATTTCGAATATCAATTCGGGTACAAATTTATATTCGACGCGGTTTATTGACGTCGGTGTAATTTCCAAAGTATAAAGTAGCAAACCTAAAAAAAGGGTTCGGTAATAGCTTCACGAGTAAATCCTTCGTCGTAAAGGTTAACATTGAAGAATTTACGTATTGAAATAGCTCGCGCCGCGTGTATATGCACCGTCGTTGGCGCAAATTACACAACCATTTGCATATCCGCTTATTAAATCGCCGCGTATACCGATTCGCGGTAAATTATAGGATTGTCGAATACCATGCTTTTTTTTATCGTTCTCGAAAATTGAACGAATTTTAAAAATATCGTTTACAAAAAGGTCACCAGAGTAACGGGCTCACGTTTAAGCGTTATCGGCCTTGAACACTTTATGGTCGTCGTGATTCTTCAGCCTCGTAACGGCGGAGTAAAAATTTTTTATGTTGAATTTACGAATTTCAGTTTACTGAGATTACTTCCACGACGGCGGGTTTTCCCCTCGAGATGAGTTCGTTTCGGAGATGGGCGCGGGATTTTTTATATCTACGTAAAACCATTGAAGAATGGTTAAAACGTCACTGAATAGCGTAAAAACAGTCAAAATGTTGCTAAAATAGCTTAAAATCAATTGAAAACCATCTAAAACTACTTACAATGTCACTAAATTGCGTAAAAGCAGTTAAAAAGGTGCTAAAATGGCTTAAAATCAATTGAAAATCGTTTAAATATGCTTAAAATGTCACTAAATAGAGTAAAAACAGTCAAAATGTTGCTAAAATAGCTTAAAATCAATTGAAAACCGTTTAAAACCACTTAAAATGTCACTAAATTGTGTAAAAACAGTTAAAAAGGTGCTAAAATGGCTTAAAATCATTAAATATGCTAAAAATATCACGAAATAGCATAAAATCAGTCAAAAATCGTTTAAATATACTTAAAATGTCACTAAATAGAGTAAAAACAGTCAAAATGTTGCTAAAATAGCTTAAAATCAATCAAAAATCGTTTAAATATACTTAAAATGCCACTAAATTGGCTAAAAACAGTCAAAATGTTGCTAAAATAGCCTAAAATCAATCAAAAATCGTTTAAATATTCTTAAAATGTCACTAAAATAGCCTAAAATCAATCGAAAATCGTTTAAAACTGCTTAAAATGTCACTAAAAAGTGTAAAGACAGTTAAAAAGTTGCTAAACTAGCTTAAAATCAATTAAAAATCGTTTAGAACAACCTAAAATGTTTCTAAAATAGCCTAAAATCAATTGAAAATCGTTTAAATATGCTTAAAATTTCCACTAAATTGGCTAAAAACAGTCAAAATGTTGCTAAAATAGCATAAAATCAATCAAAAATCGTTTGAATATTCTTAAAATGCCACTAAATTGGCTAAAAACAGTCAAAATGTTGCTAAAATAGCCTAAAATCAATCAAAAATCGTTTAAAACTGCTTAAAATGTCACTAAATTGCGTAAAAACAGTTAAAAAGGTGCCAAAATGGCTTAAAATCAATTGAAAATCGTTTAAATATTGTGTAAAAACCGATAAAATACAGACATTTTAAGCATATTTAAACGATTTTTGACTGTTTTTACTGTATTTCGTGACATTTTAAGCATATTTAAACGATTTTTGACTGTTTTTACTGTATTTCGTGACATTTTAAGCATATTTAAACGATTTTTGACTGTTTTTACTGTATTTCGTGACATTTTAAGCATATTTAAACGATTTTTGACTGTTTTTACTGTATTTCGTGACATTTTAAGCATATTTAAACGATTTTTGACTGTTTTTACTGTATTTCGTGACATTTTAAGCATATTTAAACGATTTTCAATTGATTTTAAGCTATTTTAGCAACTTTTTAACTGTCTTTACACTTTTTAGTGACATTTTAAGCAGTTTTAAACGATTTTCGATTGATTTTAGGCTATTTTAGCAACGTTTTGACTTTTTTTACCCAATTTAGTGACATTTTGAGAATATTTAAACGATTTTTGACCGATTTTATGCTATTTCGTGACATTTTAAGAATATTCAAACGATTTTTGATTGATTTTATGCTATTTTAGCAACATTTTGACTGTTTTTAGCCAATTTAGTGGCATTTTAAGCCTATTTAAACGATTTTCACTTGATTTTAAGCTATTTTAGCAACTTTTTAAGTGTTTTTACGCTTTTAAGTGACATTTTAAGCAGTTTTAAGCGATTTTTGATTGATTTTGAGCTATTATAGCAACATTTTTACTGTTTTTAGCCAACTTAGTGGCATTTTAAGCATATTTAAACGATTTTTGATTGATTTTAGGCCATTTTAGAAATATTTTGACTGTTTTTACACAATTTAGTGACGTTTTAAGCAGTTTCAAACGATTTTCGATTGATTTTCACCTATTTTAGCAACATTTTGACTGTTTTTAAGCTATTTAGCTATGTATTTCCAGGAATGGAAAATGGGTTGAGCGATGTTTTTGAAAAAAATGATAAACTTCAACGTTTTAATTTTAATCTATTAATCTCAATACTTCAATTTCTACGTTAACTCCCACTACTGATTGTCTTGCCATCTCGACGGCTAAAAAATGACGTCCATTTAGTAACCACCTCCTTATAAACCACTTTTAAGTGGCCACGAATCAAGGCTACGGAACGCTTATCGCGCACGAAGTACGATAGTAGGACACCCTCGTTAATAGATTTTATTGGCCATACGTCTAAATAACAAATAGCGCAGAAAAAGGAGAAGAAATAGCAAAGCCATAGCGTAAAACCCGAGCACTATATCAAGCTTAATGGAATCAATAGGATAAGGCATTCTTTATAACCTCGTGAACATTTTGTAGCAATAAGTACACTATCAAAGCGAGGAAAAAAATCGCCAACAAGATACTCCTAATGAATTGCCACACGAGAAAAAGACCATAGATGTGAAAAAAAAGCCAAAACGCCATCGAATTCGCCCAGAGAGGAAAAAACGCTCGTACGAATCGACACGTCAAAGCACGTGTATCCTTCGCTTATCCTCGTTCTTGAAAATCACCCCGTACAAATTTTCAATTAACCGCGATGCGCTTCAGTACCTTCGACTCCACCAATCAGATTATTTCCGTATCCGTGTATAGGTAATTTTACATCATACTTAATACTTTTAGACATTCCATTGTAATTTTTTCTTTACTGATACTTGTCACGTGAATATATCTGCGTATAATTTCAAACCGAAAATAATTTCATCGCGTTATACCGTCACAGCGTACATCTACGATGCAACCCTCGTCCTTTCTTCCGCTTCGTATATATCGAAAAAGAGAAAAAAAAATTTTAAATGCCATTATCGAAACGCGATACGATTTTTTCCGTAGTAACCCGCATACGCTACAACCCAAGATAATTATATAGGTGATACTTGACGAAACGTGTGTTGAGCTCGCAATACCGATCCAGCGTGACTGGCGGTACGCCGGGTCTCAGAATAAACCACACGTAAAGGGAAATTTTCTTTTCCAAATAATACATTACAAATGTAATACCTCGGCGAAGGTAAAATTAATGGCGATAATTCATGGAAATCACCGTACACATGGTGGCGAAAGTTGAAACGACTTTTGGGCGGTAAAATCAAGTCGCTGATCTTATCAGTACCACTCGTCAACAAATACAACTCCACCGTTATCTTTATTTTTCCATCTGTTCGTTTCCTTCTTTTTTTTCCCCCCGACAAAAAAGCTCACCTGAAACCAAAACGCGGTCGCAAATCGACGACGACAAAATATCGCTTTGTATCTATTTCTCATTCATATTCGTTCTTTTCATTCGCAAGCAAACTTTTTTACTTTCTCGAATGAAACCGAACACCAACTTTTATAATACGCTGACGTGTATACGCCAACTTTAAACCTAATTATATAAAGTAATTAAATTCGCGACAACGTAAACAACTTAATAAAACATCCACGCGAATGTAATTTTCTTACAGTAACAAAGCACTTTTTGCTTTTTTTTTTCAATGCGATTTCCCCGACTTATACGTATTAAAAATGAGCAAAAAAAATCACCGGCGAAGTTGGTATTAACGAAAGAATTTTTCACGTAAGACCTGCATAAAAAAAGCAAAGAAAAGTTTTAAACTTGGAAGGTTGCTAAATAAAGCCAAACAACTTTTTTTACATCGAAAAAAAAAATACCTCGGAAATGCAAATTTTATACTTTCTATTAAATCTTTAGCCACTGAATACTTCCTTATTTATCGAATGGGAAAATTCATTTTTTTTCTGAATTTCAACCACCGAGAATAATATTTTTGTAGGTTAGGAAATGCAAAATGCTCCAAATGAAGATAATCTTGTATGTATGGACTTTCATCATCCCCTCTCCCTGTTTCCGCATGTAATCAACTCGTAAAATAATTTCAGCCGTTTGTTTCCAGGAATAAAATCCTTTGTAAGGAATAAGCATGTAAAATTCCAGAACCTCTTCTGGTTCACAAGAATAGTGTCGCAGGTGTTAATTTCGGATTTTGATGAAACTTGGACATCGAAGAACCCCTCAAAACCAAATTTTCAGCTGCTAAAATTCAATTTTTGACTTTTGGCAAATTTTCAAAATTGTTAAAAATAGCCACCAAATCAGAAAAATTATCGTAACTCGTAGAGAAGTGAACTTTAGCACCTAAAAATTTGACCATTATCTATTCTCACGATACCAAATCGATCTCCCATAATTCCGAAAAAATTTAAAATTAACACTTCAGACGGGTATTTTTTGTCAATTGTGTTGTTTAGTCTTTTCTAAAGATTTAAAAATTTGTCAAAATTTGGAAAATCAGATTAAAGACTTGAAATTATGACCCCAACTTGGTATTTTTATTTACTTTTGATAAAACTTTTTCCAAGTTGTTATCACTATCGACTGTTAAATTTTTCAAAATTTGTCAAAAATTAAAAAATGAACTCAAGCAGCTGAAAATTTGGTTTTGGTGGTTTTTCGATGTTTTCTTTCCAAATATCCGAGTTTCGTCAAAATCCGAAATTAACATCAACGACAGTTCCCTTATCAATACGAATTCACTCCTTTCAGGAGTTAGACATCTCCTCAAAATTCAAAATAAAAAGGTCATGTTTTTGGGTTTCTCATTTTAAATAATTTTTCAAACTCTGAAATATAGCAAAATTACTTTTAAATTATTTAGAACAAAAAACGTCGCATAGCCAATGACCCAAAAGTCGATAGAATTCGATCGCGCGCGCAATCGTCTACATTTCCCACTACGCGGTAGCGCTTCGTTCACGACAACGCGCCAACGCCACGTCAAGCACGTTATTACATGAAACAACATGATCGTTTCATGCAAAAAAAAACTTGATAAAATCCGAAAAACATACAAGGGAATTGGAAATTCGGTTTATAGGTAAAATAAAGTTTATAATTTTGTATTCCTAAAAGTTCCCTGAAATTTTCTGCTCACAATCAGTTTAAATCATAAGAAAAATAATTAAGACATACTATGAATTTTTTTATCGCGAAATTCATGATCAATTCTGAATAATAATTTCCTAAATACATTTCACAAGTATTTCTTGAAAACTTGAAGAATTTTGACAACATAACAATAAAAATAAACCATCAAATCCTCATTTTTTCTTTTTCAAGAATCACAAAGCACTTCAATGATTTCTAAACATTTTCAAAATACGAATTACAGTAATTTTTTTCGTACTTCTAGACAAGTCTTTTCATTTTTTCCACCGTCACAACGAGCACCTCCATCACATCTACAACTTCGTTATCTACCAATTACTCTTCAAAAATGTATCTTTCCGGGGAATTTTCTCGCTCATTTATACTTTTGTCCTACGTACTCGTCTTTTTAACGCCGTTATTCGTCTCGATGACACGTACTTTGTTATTTTCCAACGTAAAATATTAAAACGAAAGTGACACGTTTTACATATACACGTAAAAAAATAAGAAAGTCTTGATAAAATGACTTACATTGTATCAACGTGTATATTCACCTTATAAATGCAATTTTTCCTTTCGCATATGAAGTTATAGATACATCGGAGGTTGAATTTTTCACAACTTTTCCTTCAAGATGGCATCGATGAGATAAGTGATCTCCTAATTTAGTATTTTTATCACATTCTGAAAAAATTCGCTTCGAGAGTGACGTCACTGACATCCTCAGAATCCAACAAACCTCGGGAAATTTCATGTATTTACCTTGCTCCTCGCAGAAAAATTTCCCTTTCGAACTTTCTCTGGGTCGATTCGCATACACGTAAACGCCGTAATTCCTTCGCGACTTTTTTCCCTCGCGTCGTACAAAAGCGATAACGGCCAAATACATTGTTACCTTCGATGAAAACGTATTGAAATTCAAACATTAAGATAAGGTAACCTCGGCCAATTCAGCTTATCGTGCCTTCGAATTACACGCGGATTTTCAATAGCTCGTGAGCGGCCGCGCATTAAAACGACGCCCGCCAAACTCCATTAATCCGGACGCACGGATCGTTTATTAGAACACACCGTCTTCTATTGTGAATGTAACGAAAAAAAAGGCATTTTTCGTCATAATGGTACTTATATCGTTTGTGTACCAGCTTAAAAACCATTTCTGAATTCGGTAGCCTCCCCCCGAGGCGTCTCCTCGTACGTGATGGTTCGCTGGTAACCGACAAATAAACTAAAATTCCACATTTAGGTCGTCGTTTTTCGAGGCAATGAATTTTTTTAATGTTCGTTCTTTCGACGCGATTACGAGCCCAGTAGCGAGAACCTCCTCGGCTCCGGTGGCGCGTTAAGGAGTGAAAAAAATACCCCGAAACTCGATTGATAACATCCGTTTCCTTTATTCGGTTTTCGACTTATTGTAAATTATCTTTACGTAAAGCACCGATTCGCGTACATTCCCTAGAAGAAATTTTTATTTACTTTGAGTTAAAAAAAAAAACCGCGTCCTCAGGATCCGATGACGCGACCGTATGAGACAAATTTTAAATTTCTTTCGTATTCTACCAACGACAATGTAGCTATTATCGAACTTCGCCTAGCTCGTATTTTATGAAAAAAAAAATGCAATTCCACTCGTTTCATTCTTGTTAACGGCGGTTTTACAAAACCGTGGAAGAAAAGCCCGCACACGCCAAATGTCTTCATTTATCTTGACATATGGTCATTGAGGAGTAAACGAAAAAGGCCACTTTTACGTACACGTTTCCGCCTCCGACGTTGAAAACGTATACGTGAATAAAACACCGAAAAGGTTAGCATTTTTTTCTGCGCTATACGACGACGCCACGTTGAAAAAAAAAACGACGACGTATAATAAAAAGCAGAAAGGATAACATATTGAAAGAAACCGCGATACTTATAATAAGGTACATACTGTCAGAGTTGAGTATCTGGAATTGTATCATCCATCACCTTGTTTCTATTGCGTATTTTTTACGCGCTACCTGCCTTTTACTCGAGAGGGCTCTGACATATCTTACACCGTGTATAACCCTTCGCCAGACATGTGCGTCGCATATACACCGTGTACCATCGCGTATACGTATACACTATTTAAGTTAAATGTTATTATTCCATTTCAAACGCGTACAACGATGACAGTTCCCCTGTATAGCTGTCAATGAACAATATCGCCGCTTTTTCCATACGCCCAAACCCCCATCAAAACTCGTGACACGTGTAGAATTACGTATATTACTCGAATATGTAAGCGAAATTCTTTTTTTCGTCGTTTAGCACGTGAAAAAAAAACGAAAATTCTGCGGAGAATACTCGACACGATGATGATTGCTCGCGAATATTTTACTGGAATATAATACCAAGTCGTAGATTCATCTGGGATTCGAAATAATATCGTATTCGAATTGCGCGACCTTTAAAACCACAAGATATGGGTTTTTGAGTCATCCCCCCTCGCCTCCCCCACCATACCGATTCAATTTCGCATTAGCAACGATTCCGGCCTCAGAACCAGGATTTTTTTTAATCGGTAGAGTGGTAAGAGAGGGTTAAACGCGAAACATGAATTAATATTTACATCTACATAAGTCATCTTTGATACTTAAATCTTCTACAACAAACGACACTTACCAAATATTCCGAAGAAAACGCGATCAACATTAATTCAATTGGAAAACTCACCTAAAACAAAAAAAAAGAAATCAATTAGTTTATTCCATCAATGATGTACGAGTAAGTATGAAAAGAATGACGAGGGAGAAGCGGCTTGTCTCCGAAAGACTAAACGAACAACTCTATTCATTCTTTTTCGGTCAAGTTATGTACCACAAAGAGCGACACAAATATTACAAAAAGTACTCACTCACCCACGCGATTAAAATCATGTAAATTTCCTTCACAAAATGCAACGCGAGAAAAAAATTCGGTAAAATTAAATTCCTATGTCACAGATACATACTTTTTTCAACACGAAATTACGTAAACCGACTAGACGATCGCCTCATCGTCTTCACAACTCAAAAGCTGAACATATGGTAGTATCTTCTTGAGAAAAACCCGCAGCAACGACGACGTTCAGCTGGGTTTTTCCACTGATAAGCTACGTTTGCTTATAAATATTCGTATAAAGGCGTCGTCGTATCGACACAGTACACTTCATTTGTGTGGATACTCAACATGGCATGATTTTCAAGGTCACTAAACTCGAATTCCCTTTGTTCACACCTTAGAAAAAAATAGGAAGTAAAGACAAAAAAAGTGCGAGAAAAGGCGACTTTTAAGTAAAACGAAGTTCGTTTAAAGAATCAAATTATCAAACATCGAAATGGAAAAGCTAAATCGAAATGTCGACATCAAAATATAAAAACCGAAATATTGAAAATGAAAAATCAAAATTATAACGTCAATGTCAAAACAACGACATAATTATTAAGTAAATTATCAAAATATTGAAACTAAAATATTTTAACTTGAAATATCAAAATCAAAACTACGAAATCGATATATTGAAATAAAAAGGTATTGGTATCGAAAAAGTCGAGATATGGAAACAAAAATATCGAAATTAAAATATCAATAGGAGAGTATTCGAAATCGAAATATTAATAAAATTATACTGTCGAAATATCAAAATTGAATCGATACATCGAAATCGAAAATCCACTCGATATCAAAATCAAAATATAAATAAAAATCGATACGTCAAAATCAAAATATAAAAATTAATGTATCGAAAACGAATTATAAAAATCTATATATCGAAATCAAATTACAAATATCGATATATCGAAATTGAAATATAAAAATCGATATATCGAAATCGAATTACAAATATCGATACATTAAAATTGAAATATAAAAATCGGTACATCAAAATCGAAATATAAAAATCGATATATCGAAATCGAATTACAAATATCGATACATTAAAATTGAAATATAAAAATCGGTACGTCAAAATCGAAATACAAAAATCGATATATCGAAAACAAATTATAAAAATCGATATATCGAAATCGAATTACAAATATCGATAAATTGAAATTGAAATATAAAAATCGGTACATCGAAATCGAAATATAAGAATCGATATATCAAAATTAAAATATGAGATATCGATATATCGACATCGAAATAAGAATCGATACATCGAAATCGAAATATCAAATCAAAAGTATTACCATCGAGATGTCAATATTAAAATATTTTAAATAAAAAAATTGATAATAAAGTATCGAAATTAAAGTATCAACATTCACACATCGAAATTAAAACATCAACAAGTATATTTCGATATCGATGTTCAAATTTCGATATTTCATTAAAGATTGATTTAAAATATTTTGATAGACATTTCGATTTTGATGTATCGATATCGAAACATTGAAATCAAAATATCAAAATAAAATCTTGAGAATTTATGCAGCAACAATTAAATCTCAGATAAATTCAATTCACATAATCTGTTGCTGTTTCGGGTTTACCATGTTTTTGTGCACTTGATTCGTTTTTTTTTTCATCAATAATATTCTATTTTTTCAACGCACAAAATGCAGCTTTTTAGCTTAAGCACAGCGTTCTTTTGATATCGCTCATTTAGCAAAAACCTCCAAACACTAATAGACTTCGCAATGTAAATACACCAAAATCAATCCTTTTCTTTAGTCCCTTCGCATCACCCATTTACACAACTTTTCAACCATGAAACGAAAAAAAATCTCCCGAGTTTTTTTTTCGACTAAAACGTAGGAAAAAACGTCAAAAAACTAACTTCCCGAATACGGCGACTTCGTAATTAAAATGTTATTCGAGCGTGAATTTCTTTGTTTATTACTTTTTATTCATTTCTTGAGCGAAACGAGTTTTCTTGAATTTGTACGCGTTCCGGCAAAAAGGGCCTTTTTTGTCTAATCATATTTCCAACGAAAAGGTGTTATTTGCGCGAAAAAAGGTAAAAGCTGTAAATTCGTTGAATTTTTCAAAGCGTATTTCTTACCTTTAATTAAGATAATATAATTCGCCTCGTTTATTTTTGTACAGAGGGCGCGAATAAACAGATATTAGACACGCCCTATCGAGATCCTCGTTTATATATGGGTCCGGAAATCGTATACCTTTTATAATTACCCTCCATTGACGAAACTCTTTTTACCCCGAATGTAAATTCGTATCGAAACCCGAAATTACATAACCATAAATGCAAGGAAGTCGTAAAAAAAATTTAATACTGATGTACCACGTCGTCTTTACAAGGCACTTGTTTTGAAAGATTTATAAGCGAATATTTTATCAAGGTTTCGAACACAAGAGGTTCGTCTTAGCATCGCGAAAGGTTTATTTCCAGCGTTTGGCACTTCGTCGCGGTATAGCGGCTTTTTTCAACGCTTTCACCGCGTTAATTTCTTATTTATAAAGTTTTCTTTTCGAAATGCGTAAAGATTATTTAATACGTTTCAAAAACGCCTTCGCGAGGTCGTGGTTCACGATCTTAAGAAAATGTGGTTCTACACCGATATCTCGTTGGATTCCAAGAAACTCGAGTTTTCGCTTCGAATCGGATTTAACTTCTCGTGGCAAACGTCACTGTCAGAGCTCTGCCTAAAATTCAACCGAACAAAGAGTGGTTTCGTGAGGAAAGACGACACCCAGTGCAGGATTAGGGAGCTGAAAATTTCGCATTTTATGCTTATCATGAGCCCACAAGAAAGGTCAACGAACTCGTATGTTCTAAAATCCGTTCGTTATAATTGGAACCACGCGATTCAGCCATACAGAGCTCATCATTATAGAGAAAAACCCTCGAAGAATCTCGTTTTTGGTCACATCTCTGGAAACTTTTACTTCACCGGAACACGACGTATCCCAAACCACATTCGAGTCGCTATAACCGCGTCACGAATCGAAATTACATCACCGCACAGCCTACGCCTTCGAGTACCGCGTCAAAATGCGACGAAAGGAAACAACCGAAAAATTTCACATCGGTAGACGAGCTTTAATCATAATGATAGCAAAAATATAGTACAGTGTGTACGCGCAGACAGCCAACATTCTGTCGCAAATACGCCAACTTACGACAGGCGAAATGAAAGAAGGCAAACTTCTCTTTAAATGGAGGTACTTTTGAAATGGCAGAAAATGGATGGAAACGTGCCCGACATAAAGTTTTTCATTAAAGTAAATTACATCACAACTGTACTCCGTCTCTTTCTTACTCCCTTTTCGATTATTTTCCTTTCGCCTGTCTCCGTCTCTCTCGTTTAGACTCCTCCACGAGATTGTTCGCCTCTCACTCTCTCTTGTCGCAGTACTCTCCTTTCCTTTCTATATGTATAATACCTAAGGGTGACATTGCTTTGTATCGTATTTTCTATACGGGCCGATATTTTTCTATGTTTTTTCGACCTCTTCTCTTTTTTTCATCTTTTTCGTTCATTCTACCTCTTTGACCTTTGCTACGAGTTGCCGTTCGAATTCTATAACATATGTACCCGAAGTACGTGCGCTAATTTACACGCTTCGTCTACCATTTTCAATCACTATCCCAATTTAACAGCTAGATTATCCGTATCGACAAATAGGCCTTATTTTCTGCAGAACTTCGCGTGCGAGTAGCTCGACAAAAAATGCAAATACGAGAATAACAAATTCTACGCATATCGGATTATTTGCGAAATTATTCACAAACGTTGAAAAGTTCTTTCGTGGAATACAAATCCATCGAGTATCACTACGTTTTGACAAGAAAAAATTGTTTACCAAATTAGTTCGACATGCGAATTGATCAAAAAATTTCCCCGAAATTGGGAAGCAATTCAATAAATCATGAACACCAAATAAACGATATAGGCCTATTTCAGTTTTCCCAATTATTTTGCAATCTTCAGGCCAATTTTTGATTGAAGTTACCCCAATTTTTTCATACATCAACGTGTAAAATTTTTCAAAAAATTTTTAGATTCACAGATTACCTCAAAAAATATTCGCATTTTAGAAAAGCGATTTGGTCATCCCCCCTTCGTACCATTTCGGAAAGAATTTTGAATATTATCAGCAATTCTTGAAAAAATATTTGATCATAAAAAGCATTTATTTCAACAAAACTCGTACCAACAACCGATGACGTCATCAAAGAAGGGAAAACGACCAGTAAAATTGCAAAAATCTGTGACGTCATTAATTTGCCATTTTCAGTATATTTCCACGATTACACGATTATTATTTTGTTCTACGAAAAATTCCTTTGTTAATCAATTACGCAGATACATTTTTCTAAAATACGAAGTATGTCATCATCAATCTACTATTAATATTTTTTAATCATTTTTTTGCAATATTTATGCAACTTTTTTCCAAGATCAAAAATTTTAGTGCGTTCAACGAAAGAAGCAGATGAAGTCATATCAAGTTTATAGGATAAAAGATCAATTTTTTTAGAAAACGTAAAAAAATTGCATATTTTTGGGTTTTCATCATTGTTAAATCGATCAATTTATCCAATTCCGACATTTTCATACCAAATGAAGTGAAATTTTAGTGATCTAGTTGAAAGTATCGAAAATAAAATCAACTTTCTCGAATTTTTTGTCCGATTTCGCCCCAGAAAATCCATTTATAAACTTTCTTGTAATTTTTTTTTGTTTTTAATTATTTTCCTTAATTTAAAAAATTTTAGCTATTTTTTGTTCAAGTGAAAAAAGACCTCATTACAATACCTATAGCTCCAAAATTAATGAAAATATTACATCTAGATCTAGATCACAGAATAAATTTGAACTTGGGGCGGTAACCAATTTTGGAAAATTAAAAATTCAAAATCTGTGCAGACCAATCGAAATTCAAAAATTTTACTGTTTCTTATACCTTCCTCAATGCAGTAAAACACCCCTCATTCCTCTCAAATCAGGCCACCGATATCAAAACATAACTTACCAAAAAAAAAGCCTTCGGCGCCGGAACTTATCAAGCCTCCACAACACACTCGAATCACGCTAAAATCATCCCCCTTTCAGCTTTGAACATAATTTACACTCAAATTTCACCCCTTCCCAACTCCTACTAAACATTACACGCACGATTCGATTCGTTTTTAATTAAGATAACGTTCGATAAACATTTCCAAAGCTCCTCGATGCAAACGCACCCGCAGATAATGTTGAAATAGCGAATAAAAAATGAAAAAAATTTCATCTAACTTCTGTCAAATCGTTTTTCAAACGAAAAGAACCAACTTGAAGACGCTCGGCATAAGGGAAAAAAATACTAGCAGATTAGAAGATAGTAATCAACGAGTCCTATCGCTTCCATAAGGTTTAACAAAACATCACAGCAGAAAACAGTTAACAGTCTCGAAAAATGAAGAAAATATATTGCCAATTGCAACACGACCGATAAGCAAATCCATTTCCTTGTTCGTAACGCTTGGCTTTCGAAGCCGCCTTTTCCTGGTTTTTTCCATTTCATTTTTTCTTTTCGCTTTCGAGGTCGAAAATTCGTAAATTACCAACCAATTCGGCGAATCACGACAATTGAAAATTCCATTCTTTTTCATGGTATTGAATTTTTGATTTCGTCTTTTCGACCAAAAAAAAAAAAAGGATTTCAAAAAGGGTGAAAAAATTCCATAAAAAATATAACGACAAAATTTAATTTATTTTCGATTTTTTCCTCTTATTCGGATTAATTACGCGTCTCGGAGTAAATCCCGTAACTAAAGCTACTTCAATGCCTTGCCGAAATACACCGAATATCCTAAAACTTTTGATCCTTTTATCCAAAGTCACCCGATTGACGTGAAAAAAGCTCCAGCGGAAGCTATGCTGTTAATTCAACACAACGTAATGTGTACGCAACGAACGAAAGAAAAGAGATGACTTTAGCGAATGAAAAATATTTTCTAAAAGTAGTTCGACATCTAGCGGAAAGTAATAATGTCAGCATCAATATTTGTCGGCTAGAACAAAACACCCTATCAATAAGTCAAGAGGCATTCTGACTTCTACTATCTACCAATTTCACTTTTTTTCTTCTTACTCGACGTTACTCCCTTATCAGACATTACTTTACCATTCTGTTCTCTTCTTTACCATTACTTTACAATATGTCAAAAAGTACCGGGGATAATCCGATGTTCGCACACATATATGCGCCACCACTTCCACCTAAATTCTTTGTTCCGCTTGTCTGACAGTTTATTTTCTTTAACCTCAACATTTTAAAACGATGTTTCGCCAGCGAACATTTTCAATAAATAATCCCGCATTTTGATACGAGCAATGTCGAAACGTACCACGAAACGAGTGTACCTATTCGACATTTCATCCGATACCGAGCGAGCTACGATACATCGTGTTATTTTTGACCCGTTCTGAACATTCGATAAATTTTTCTCGCAGAATTTCATTTTTATTTTGTACTGTCGCTGTAACAGCAAAAATTTCAGTTTTTAGGAATCTTAAAAAATCTCTTCCCTGGAAGTCAAAATATCTTCATGACGATCCTGTCCTCCACTTTAAGTGATGAGAACCTAAGCACCATCGAAGTCTTATCGACTGCATGAGTAATAAATAAAAAAATTCTAAGTATTCGTTCTGTACTAAAAAGCATCAGCTTGCGTACAAGTCCGCAACACAGTGTGACATTTTCATGTCACTCCGTGACAACGATGTTCATCAGAAGACGTCATGTGATGCCATATGCCACTCACAATCAGCTACGTCACCATAACAAGACTTGTCTTCATATCAAATCACTTGACATGCTACACCGACATGATCACATGTCACTTTTGACCATAACACGTCATCAAGACAATGAATAGTCATCTGTGACATAGTACGGTGACGTGGAAATATTATATTATTTTTCGTTGAACATGAATATACGACGCATAAGACTGTTCTGAGAGGAAAACAAAATCACCTGACTTATCATCACATATCATCACCGCGCCTATTATACCATGACAACGCCATGACATATTATCATCATAATTATGTCATTATTCAGGTCACCGTGACTTGTCATCACAACATGATCATGAAATATCACCGTGACATGTTATTCGACATATCACCAAAACTTGATTATATGTCACTCACGACCATGACACTTGTTATCACATGTCATCACCTTACCCGTTATCATGACATGTGGTTATACGATAATAAATGACATATCAACATAGTGTCATTATTCAGGGATAAGATATCACCATGACATGTCATTCGACATATCACTAAGACATGATTATAAGTTGCTCACAACCATGACACCTGACTATTCCAAAAACGTTCATCATGACAAGTCATTGCATATCACATGTTACTAATAACCATAACACGTCACCATAATAATGACTTGTTATGGTACAGTATATGACTAATGATCATGATATGTTACCATAACAATGACGTGTCATCTACGAATTGTTATGACAACATGAAAATATCAAGAATCACTCGTGGTCATGAAAACGGCCTGTGTTCTCATGTGTCACTCATGAATATGTCACCATAACAATGACCTGTCATCTATGACATAAAAATATTAGAATCATTACGAGATGTCGCCATGACAACGGTTACCATAACAACCGCGTGACGCTTTTTTGTAACGCTTTTTCGTGACGATTTTCGATTTTGTGTGCCATAGCCAAGACATGGAAATGTCAAATTACTGCAGGACTTGGAAAACGCTGAGGTGACGAATTCGATCGAGGTGAAATTTGTTCATAAACCTAGGTTGCTGAGCATGACAAAAATTCAAAAAAAATTTAAAAATTTCATTTTTATAAGTCCATGGAATTTTAAACGATTACCTCCGTCATTTATTCTCAAATTATACATTTCAACTTTTCGAAATATTAACGAATATCTCATCAAAAATCATGCAAAACTAACCGAAAACAATTTCAGAAACCTACACTTGAAATCTCATTAAAGCAAACCCAAACTTGTTTAACACGAGTACACGACAGAATCCACCACAAAGGGAAACCCTTGGAAAAAAATCACCATCTCCATGAAAAAAGCACAATTATCCTACATCCCCTCTCACTTATTCAAATCGAGCTACCGAAAAATCCTCCAGAACTTAATGACGTTCGAATTTCATTCATCTTTTTCATCTCATAATTTCTCGCTTAGGATCACCGCATCGTAGAAAACTCCACATTGTCGTTAACCTTTATTCGAGATTACATTAAACATCAAGGCCGTAACCTTTGTTGGTAAAAAAATCCTTTATTTACATAATCGCGACAAGGTTAGATACCTCATTAAATCACAAATGAAAAATAAAATCCTGCCAAAATACCTCAACGTTTTACGCGCTTAATTCCACGCACAATTCCCTCGAAGTCGAGGGAAAAAAACGTAAAAATTAGTTTAAAAGGATCACAGCGTGAAACAACGAGAAATTCTCTCAACTACGGCGAATTAGCCGACAATCTTTTTTTTTTTCATTTTAAACTTTATACACGTATTTTTCAGTTCTTTAACCAACTATAAATTACCTCCGAACCTTTTACACGTTGGTACACGTATTTCCAAAGGCGCGCTTTTTCCAATATGAAAAAAAAAGCTCATAAGGGGACCAATAAAATAGGTAATTAAAGCCCTCTTCTTCGTTCCACGTCGTAGCTTCGCCCCTATCAATTTAAACAAATTCCAATAATCGTTTACGAAATCGAAACGACGAGTAAAAAATTTATTAAACTAATAAAAGTCTTTTTTTTCCTCGCCTTTGGAATAAATTTAAGGTTAACGTTGCGTTTACACTTCGGTCGAAGCTTGTAATTTATGATAATTAGCGGGCGAAATAAGGTGTAAAGCCCGAACATGCTAAGTTTCCGTTCGCGATGTAGTTTCGTCTCGTAACTTCGTTCCGTGTTATTCTCTTTATGCCAATTGCCCCTGTTGAAGTTTCGACGTCATTTAAAATAAACCCGAGGGTTATGGATATCGAGAATACATTTCAACACGATGGTCATATTTTCGTGTCTACGAGGTTTTTTTTTCAATTCCGTAAAAAATTAGCATTTTTTTACATAAAACACGTCAACTTTTATCGCCATCGAAGCTGCGCCACATTCAACACTCCAGATAAATAACCATCAACTTTACGTTTCTTTTGTCGCGTAATAGCTTAGAAAATTGTCGAGTAATTTAATCGTGAATAACCCAGACTGAAAATAAGGTGAAAAACTAGGACATTGATTCGAATAACGAGTTGCTTTAAATCTGCTAAAAACGTACGAGCTAAGCAACAAAAATAAAAAAATATCAAAAAAACCTTCATAAATTGTAACTTTTTGCATTTATAAAGCAATAGTATCGCAGAGCAAACTATAAGGGCGTCGAAACTCTTCGCTTATATTTTACACTTTTATTCATGAATGATAGGTAGCTGTTTCATAACTTTTTCTAAGAACCATATCTTTTAGTTATTTACACTGGTGCTTTTGTACACTTTCGCCGAGACATATATTCACTAACTTTTTCTCCGGCAAGTACATTATGTAAATGAAAAAAGTATGAGACTTTGAAAAAAACGTGGTTTCAATTTTAAAACGCGTCATTTTCGGTGAAGTTCGTATAAATCGTAACTTTAACACAAAACTCGAGATATACTGCCGTGTATTTTTTGCTTTTTTTTTACACGCGTATAAACGCGGCCATGTGTGGTACAGACTCGGCAACGAATATTCGTCGAGAGGGAAAACCGCGCTAAAAAATTATTCGCAGCCGCGAATCACACAAAAAATAACCATCTTGGATAAATAAGTAATCTCCTTCGTTGGCAAATCTCTTACAAAATTATATCGTCGTTGCGGATACGAGTTCGTAACATTACGTACATCTTTTCTCTCGTGCTTTCGGTAATTTCAAACGGAAAAAGAGGCATTAAGGCGAATTGGACCAAAAAAAAACCAGCAACAATGACAAATGCTCTCATACAGACACAATGTTTTCAAATGGAAATTCATCTAACGAGGGATTCCAAAATATAAAGTCATTTGGTATCATATCTGATGAGGGTGTTGACCCTACTCAACTCAATGTATTCCGAAAAATTTCCAGAATTTCTAGAAATACGAAAAAAATTTTGAATAACTTTTTTTTTCTTGTAATGTTATTTTCTAATCCACCAAAAACATTTAATTGAAAGATTTCCGTTGTTTTGAGCTAACGCGATTGTGGCGCGTAATCATACGTCTTCCACTAGCACGAAGCGACCGGAATCAACGTGACGGGCGTGTTCGCAATTTTTTAATATTTTTTTACGCGAAAATTATCGATTTTTTTGGTACATTGTATACGAGATTTTTTCTTTTTATTAACCTCTCAAACACGTTAAAAAATTTATTTTTTGATTTGGCCAAAAAAAATGGCCTTCGAAAATGGTTTTAGATGGTTCACATTTTCCTACAATTTCCTACCCACAAATTCATCACGATTATTAGGCGAATTTCCCACTAAAAAAATAAACCACTCGTCCAATTTTCGTTTCATTGTTGCAGCCACATTAACAATCATCCATCTTTGAAAAATTCTTCCGAAAAACATCAAACACGATCTCGCGCACATTACCACACATCACATCCACACTCGAAAAAAAAATCAGTGTAATGGAGCAGTAATAATTACGTTATGTAACGAGCTCCGAAGCATTCCGAGTGAAAATACTGATGATAGTTATACGCATGAAGAACTCATACCCCAACGCTTACTTACGCTTCTTTTAACTTTTACATACATTTTTTCGCGCCGGCTTATATTTTTTTCATTCCTCTTGAAATTTAGTATCTACGGCGCGATACTCATTCGCACGATTTCGCTCTCTTTCACACGAGTATTTTTCTCCCTTTCGTCTTATACGACTATTTTATAGGCCGAAAGTACATTCTACCTCGATACAATTTCATCTCCACGCACGTGACAAAACCGCCGCATCGTCGGAGATCGCGTATATACGTGAACAAATTTCCTCATCTGGAAAATCATCCCAGCGAAACAGTCATTTTCACGGATTCGAATACGATTCGTGTACAATTTCTAGAAGACTTGTTTGGATTTCAAGTCGAAGATTCATTGTTGTTTGCGTTCACACGAAACGGGCTGAAAATTACGTCAATTCGATGTAACCATATCTAGCATCTACTTATCTTGATGATATATTAATTTCGTAATAAATTTTATTTATATTCAACACCGAACGACCTACGCTTAGGTTATAATTCACGATAAATGGTACCATACATACTCGTTCCCACTTCTATACCCTTAGCTTTCCACCTTACTCCGGCATTACCGACGGATTCCATTCAATTAAGGGCTTAACCCTAACGCGAAATGTGTGTATAATAGTCGAACGTCATAACGGAACATGGATACTCGTAAATTTAATTCTAACATGTAATCTCCGATGTAATATACGTGTTTCGTCGGGCTCCATCCCTCTCTTATGTTACACCGTCGTCGTCGAGCTATATTAATACAACGCCAAAGAAATTTTCTCCGCTTTTACGCCAAAGACGAAAGATTTCCGAATAAGATAACCGATGGTAACGTCCGCCGCACCTACATTTGTACCTTGGGATTTGCAAACTTTTGTCGGCCAGATTATCGAAGCGAGATGATTTCCGTGTTGGGTTCATTCATTTAGTAAATGTGTCCTAGGCGGTTCTAATTGACGCGAGGAGAAGGGATGAACTTGATAGAAGGATTATTGCAATAAGAGTTGTTACCAATCGAGTGAATAATATTTTCTTTAGGCTTGTTGAGGGCCAAGAATTCATGTGATACGAGTAGAAAAATTGTTGAGAAAAAAGTAGTGATGAATAGAGGGTTGTATTTTTTGTTCCAAGATATCTAATGGATTTTTTTTTGAAAAATCAATAATTTTTCGCTACCATTTTACTAGAATTCCAAAAACCTCTCAACCTAATCCCCCCCCCCCAATCTCTCTATCAATGAAGTCATTTTTTTCTAGATTAAAAGAAAGTCTGTATTTAAAAAAAAATCAAATTTAAAAACATTATAAAATTAAGATAAAAAGGTGAACCAATTATGCATTATGCTTATTAAAAAATAAAAATATGACGTCACAGTGCTGCCAATTCATAAAAAAATTGCCAACCATTTATCAAAAATGTACAATTTTTGTGGAATTTCTTCAAAAATATTTAGTGTTCTCAAGTTTTTTATTCTTTCACTACGTACCTACTTAAAAAAAAACACTACTTTTTCACTACCTTCATTACTTCTACCACCCGTTAGATACCCTGTGTTCAAATGTTTTTTTCGTACCTCTTCAAATTTTCGAAATCATTTAATTTACTCTATTCAAGAAGGCTAGCAAAATGAAGTAGTGCTTACATAAACATCTTTCATGGGCAAATTCTCAACTTGACAGGAAAATTTTTGAGACAAAAGTTGTTTGAAATTAAAATCGGAGTATTTTTTGTTTAAGCATTTTTTTCGTATTTCTTCAGATTTTCGAAAAATACTCAATTAACTCCATTTACGAAGGCGGGAAAAAAATAGATCTTATCTAAATTTGGCAGGAGAATTTTTGAAACAAGTTGTTAGAAATGAAAATAGGAGCATTTTTCGCTTAAACATTTTCTTCGTATCATTAAATTTTCGAAATTTCCCAATAAATTTAATTTACTCGTATAAAAACCAATACGCCACGAAACACTCCTCGCTTCGATGATAAATACTAAAAGACCCTTTTGTGTGGTTTCCCTAACAAATCGCGACATCATGACGGCTTTCTTTTACACTTCAAAACCCAAACCCACCTGAAATCTCTAATCTTTCATAAAACCACCAATATCACTCCCACAAACCAAAATCGCCTTGTACCACTTGAAAAATCAATTTCGATTTACACGTGATTAAACATCAAAGCCAACGCGTTTTTGACCTCTACTCATTAAATAAGCACCGCTTTTAATCCCACGTAAAATCCAATCGAACAAAACTTTACATAGCGCTAAGAAACCCAATAAAAGAATCGTTATTTGAAGCCCAAAACCACGCTCAAACGACCAAAGGGTTGAATCGGCGAATCCGAAAGAATCTATAATTTCAACATCGCCGAACAGATTTCAAGGGATAAAAACGCGCGAAATTCTCGCAATAAAAACTCAATCGAGCATAAAAAACGAGAAAATTTCCGAACTATTTAAAATTTAATACTTTTCGACTCGCAGACCTCGGTTGTTAAAAACAAATCGCGTCTTGTTGTCAAAACGACGAACGAGCATCGCGAACAACTTTCCAAATGTTTAATTTTCTTCTACGGTTTTTTTGTCGAAGGTACTTTTCGCGTTACGTGTGTAATTTTCGTCGTACAAAACGTATATACGCTTGTAAAAGTAATGTGAAAAGTTTTTTTTTTTCTCGAAAATTGAACGTGCTTCACAAGACAAAGCGATCAAACTAACTATATTAGGCAGTTAAATTCCGTATATTTCCCCTTTCTTTAACTCGCCCTGATTTACATCTACCTCGGTCTCATTACCGAAATACGCTGTGAAGAGCGCCACACAAAGCCAACGGCCAACGACCGACCAACCGACCGAGAAAAAAAGTGCGAAAAAAGAAACGCAGAGGCGAAAAACACATAAACTGACGCAACTTTTTGGAAACTTGCCATTAAAAGTTTGCAAATAAAAGTTAAATGTATTGCGACTGCCTTAATAAAAAGTTGTAATTTTCATTTTCTGTTATAACGCGCTCGCGAGCTCGCACTTCGCGTCACCACCAAGATTCAACAGTTTAATATTTATATAAAAAGAACGAAATCTGTTTTTACACGCGCCGCGACGCCTCTCAAAAGGTTTCTAATTAACTTTCTCAACTCACCAGTCTTGCCTTCGTCGCATTAACGTCAAATTTTCGTCGAAATTTTCTCGCGCTATGACATCTCCACGCAGCTTTTCCTCGCGAGTTGACAGAGATCTTCCACGGCCATCTTGCCAACGGGTTGACATATCTTGACGGCTGTTTGTGTTTTTTAATTATTTTCGCAGACGAGACGCGAATAACGTTTCAAGGACAAACATACCAAGGCTCGAAGTTGATAAAAAAAAGACGCGGGAGATGCAAGAAAGCACAGATATGTTATAACTTTACAATTCGAAGTTCCATTTAATACTGGTTCATTATGATTTTATGAACAACGAAAATACGCCGATTAAAACTACGAAAAACACACCGGTTTTCTCGTATGATAAGAGTATGATGACCCTGTTGACAAGATACGAATAGTATCGCTTTTTTGAAAAAATAAACGGAGGAGAGACGAGTTGGAGGCAATTCTAGAGGGGAAAATTTCGAAAACCGAACAAATTTAACATCATAGGGTGATTCAAAACTTCCACTCAAGCATACAAAATTTACAGAATAAAAAAAAATCACGAATCCACAAAATCGATATCTCGAAACAAGCAAAAAAATAAACCGTACTCTTTAATTTGGCTACAAAACAAATAAAAAAATCGATTCCAAAAAACCCATCAATTTAAATTTTTAAATAATTTTCTCGTCGGATTTTCCACCAGGAGCAAAGTCGAGGGATTTGAAAACGACTTTTAAGCAGGTACTGATGATTGCAAGAAACACCACTCGCATTCCCAGGAGATCTCGAGATCATCGGAATATCCTTCTTTTGTGGTCGCTTCGATTTTTTTCACGTCTGCACACATTTTCAATTTTGTTTATTTACCGAGTCTTTTTCCCTTAATTTTTTTCAAGTTGGTTCTTTCTCCATTTCTAAACAGCACGTTTTTCTTTCATGGAATAAAATTGAAGAATTTTTTTTCAAAAGCATTATACTATAAAATTTTCTCGAAAATTTGAAAATTATTATAGCGTATAGAATCATTATGAAAGATTTTCTTGAAGTACGTGACTTCGCTCAGATGAATATTTTCTTTTTAAATTTTACATTCCAAGAAGCAAACTGAAAATACGTCGATTACACTTTTATTTTTTTTTCAAATTCAACAACACGACCGCAGAAATAATAATTTTATAAAAAGTGAGTTCTCAAGAACAACGAAAAATGGCGAAGTTGGATTTAAAAGGTCCCAGAAAAAAGTGGATTTTCAAAATTGAACAACAGAAATACACGATGGAGTTTGATGCATGATTTTCATCACAGATTTACCCCCTCCTATCCCCCTCACGTCACAGTCTTTTCGAAACATTAAAAACATAATACACAAAAAAAATCATTTCATTTTTTAAAGCAATTTGAACAAATCAAAAAAAAAGTTAAAAATTTGATTATAAAAATTTTGATTTAAAAAAACTTGAATTTCAATCCAATTTAATTTAAATAAATTTTTTATAATTATTGTACATGAAACATTTTTTAACACTGGTTGAATTTTAAACTAGTTTAGGGCTGAAAAAATTAGGGGCGCATTTATTTCTTGAAAAAAAAAACAAACGAAAATACCGGGGAAAAAAAGCTTAAAATCCAAAAATTAACATAACCAACTAAAAGAGTAATGAATGGTATTCCACTCCTATAAATCCAACTACCCTCCAAGCACTACTCCATCATCACCCTCTGTAAAATATGCTCCATCGCCTCAAAACAGCACTCAACCTTCCAAGGCGACGATATAATAAAATATTAAACAAAAATATCGCATAAAAACAACCCCCATTAAAATATCACCCATGTCCATGTTTCCTAAAGAGTCACATCATACGCAAAAAACGTCGTTTCAGCGAAATACAACATGAAATATGAAAATATACGTTTAAACGGAGTAAAAAAGTACCTCATTCGTAACCCATATAATCCACCCTCTTCCGGCCTTCCTTGTATTATAAAATGCAAAAATATTCCTCACTTTGGTACCTTTCACAACACGATAAAAAAATTTTACGCGCTTGTAAAAATGGAACATACGCGAAAAGGCAATTTCCACTATGGAATACGGTTCAAATGACGAATTCTAGTCTCACACGTCTGGCACCTATCCGCGAAAAAAAATTATAATAAACGTGAAATCCTACTACATGAAAATATATCGCTGAAAAAACCTCTACTTCTATACCCAAGGAAAAAAACCCTAGAATATTGATGAGTAGCCCGACTGAGTAAAATCCCACGTGGCACGAAGAAAACACCGTAGTATTCCGAGTATCATCCGCATGCATCTAAAAAAAAAACACGCCTCGGGCAAACGCAATCCGGTAATTTGCACGTTGGTTGCATTTTAATTATTAAAAAAAAAAATGTCGACGCCGAAAACAACAAAAAACCTCCGTAACAACCAAACCGAGAGAGAAAAAAAACCGAGACGAGTACTAGGTGCATTATTAATGCGACGTATTTGTAATATTGTGCTATTTTCCCTCCTGTATAAAGTTCAGAAATCCTTCGTACCTTTGTTTGCGGTAGAAAAAAAAACTGCGACAATTTTATCTCGAGGTTTTCTTTTTCCTTCATTTATTCGACCATTATATAAAGAATCATCGTGGAAACAGATTTCTTCTTGTTTTTTTCCACTTCCTCGTTCTCCTTCATTTACCATTCGAAACATCATTAACCTTTAGTTGAGGTTTAGCAGAAAAAAAATACTCTTCCTATAAAAAAATCTCTCGCTCCGAAATAATTTTCAATAACCCTAAATTCCCGATCAAATTAGAAAATAAACCAATAAAATGGACGGTAAAACCGAACAAACGTGTTAAACTAGCGAACCGTTGTGTTCATTGAAATTAGATTTCCATAATAGGATTAGGGTAGGTTTGAAAATCTACTGCAGTGTAACGGTTCAACGCTGAAATAATTAACATTAATGGAATGTAGGGAAATTTCGTCATGTCAAGGCGAACACTGATTACACGCTTTCAAAAATGTTGTTATTTTATTTCAGCGCGCCATCGTCGGCAAAAAGGGCATCTACGTGTAGCGCGTTTATTAGTGATTTCATTTATATGGCTTTTGCCTCGTTTAATTAATTGTTGATGGGGATTTTTTTTCCTCCCTTAGTTATCTCCCTTGCAAGAAATTTCCATCCCTTATCATTTACTACATAATCGGATTGCGATGTGAAAAAATTTACCTTTTTTTACGCTGAAATTATTTTCATCGAATCGACAAACGACTATACATACGATCGTAACTCGGTTGAAAAATGAAAAAAAAAAAAAAAAACGAAATATTTAATGCTTTAGAAGTACGTAAACAACGGTTCCGAAATAGGCAAAAAATTTCGAATACCATTGAAATTTCCCATTTTATTGTGGCTCGTTTAATGGCTTATAAAATGGAAAAGATGAACGAATACGTCCGTCCTACAAATATAAAATACAGGGTTTTCAAAAAATAAGACAACTTTTGGCACGATCGCAAAAGCAACTCTGATGACAAACACGTCAAATAGGTTGTCTATCTACCTATGTATTTCCAATTTTGAATGACTTGGAAAATTTATAATTTCTCAACAGTGGCTCAGTAACATCTACCAACGTCCCAGATAAATCATTGAAAAATTTATCACCGTAGGTGAGAACAAGTTCTAAAATTTTGAGGTTAGATTTAGTGACAAAAAACAACAATAGAACTATATATTAATGACGTCATCAATCTGTATTGATTTAATTTCGACACGAGTTGAACACGTTATTGAACTCGCGGGCGAATGAAGGTAAAGCAAAATTGTATTTCTTGATGAACCGCTGTATTTAATATTTTTCCAAAGTTTTTTCATAATTTTTCAATTACATGCTCGATGACGTCATCAACAGTAGAAATGTGTAACAAATTGAAAAAAAAAAACTATTCTAAAACTTTGATGACGTAATCAACTACATTTTATTTCGAGCAAAATATCAACGCTATCGCTAGTATTTTAGGTAAATCTCAGCTACTATGCTAGATCTATGACGTCATCAATCGTGTAATCTAGATTTATGACGTCATCAATAGTGTAATCTAGATTTATGACATCATCAGCTCATCACTTGGATTTACGGAATTAAAAAAAATTAATATCCTTGAAAAATAAGAATAAAATTTACAAAAATGGCTGCGAAATCTTTTCAAAAAGTCCTCTAAATTCCAACCAAACAAAACAAATTAATGACGTCATCACTGGTGTTTATACAGCACTAATGTATTTTTTTCCATTTAAAAAAATTTAAAAATAAATGTCCTCTAATTACTTTAATTTTGTATTTAAAAATTCTGCAATTTTCACATATCCATCCCCACTTACACAGAAATCTGATGCACATAAACTCAGCCCTACTTATCGGACACCCTGTACACTGCCACATTTCCATCGCACGGTAAATACCAACCTGAAAATTTTCACGTTCCCTTTCCAACCGTTATAATTATTCAATGCATTTATGAAATTCGTAACCATATTTTACAGTCGATTGGCGAACTCCGTATAAAACCAACATTTCACGTCGTAAGGTCGAAAAAAACTAGGCACGAAAGTACGATAAATCCAAACTAGAAAAAAATCACCCTCGATACGATTAAAAGCAACCGTAAAATAACATTTAAAAATATTGGTACATTTTCGCAAACTGCTAAAACGATGTTTATTGTTTTTTGATGTTTACGAAATAATTCTACCGTGAAAAAAAAAGAGTTAACCTACACAAAACGGTGTGCTTGAATGCGTTAAATACGAGACAGGGTGGAAAAAAATCACTTGAAAAATCTAGCTCGTCTCATATGCGTTCACGTATAACGGGTGGCATTTATCAGTTGAACTCACGCTCCAGTGAAGAATTTCAAAATTTGCAATGAAAAAAGTTCTATATTGGTGATTAAGCTTACAGCGAAAGAGAGAAAACACTGAACATTTACCTTCAGCGTCGTGTTTTTTTTTTTCCTAATCTACTTGTTCTTGGTAAAATACGCTTCTCGTCGAAGACAACATATCGCAAAGGTTAAAATCCGACAAGCGATATGAGTCCTGGCATCTGTTCGATGCGATTTTTATCCATCTCGACGAGATTCGTACACTGTATGGTTTTCCTAACACGAAAAACCCCTTCCAGCTTGTCGATAATTTTAATGGAAAATGTTAATCGATTTTAGCACGGTTGCGGAAAAAGTAATACACGTTAGAGTTTGTTAATGTCTGGAATACGACCGCGTTGGCAATTTAATCGCTTGACTAATTACATCGTTTGAACGGTGACTCGTTTCATGTTCGGTTTATTAGACGGTGAAGTTGGAAAATACGACGGGGCAAGTTTTTTCGCTCTTGTCTCCGCGCTGGCTTGCTTTGTCGTATAAATGAGCTTTGACGGATAATGTATATTGTGATACTTCTTAAGATATACCTGTTGCTAAGATTATACCGTCGTTGTTGTGAAATTACATAAAGACGGGGTGTTTTTATGAGGAAATTCTGTCGATATTGCTGAATCGTTATTATAATAATTTTTGTTTACGTAATCGTACCGAAAAGAATTTTTTACAGCGGGAGAAACCGATGAAAAATGCTGATTTTCGAGAAATTAATTGGTCCATGACGATAAACTACAAGAGTGTTTTATATTATTAATATATTTCGATGTTAGATATGAAGTGGTTATATCAATGAAATCTGCGAATACGCTTGAGGAAAAATACCGAAGAAAGAGATTATTACTAAAGCAAATGTCCTTATTTCAATTTCAAAATTTCGATTTTGATATTCGATATTGCGATTTTAATATTTGATATTTGGATTTCGATATTTCAACTTCAAAATTTCGATTTTGATATTCGATATTTCAATTTCGATATTCCATATTTCGATTTTAATATTCGATATTGGATATTGATATTTCAATTTCAAAATTTCGATTTTGATGTTTGATATTTCAACTTTGATATTCGATATTTCGATTTTGATATTCGATATTGCGATTTTAATATTTGATATTGGGATTTCGATATTTCAACTTCAAAATTTCGATTTTGATATTCGATATTGGATATTGATATTTCAATTTCAAAATTTCGATTTTGATGTTTGATATTTCAACTTTGATATTCGATATTTTGATTTTGATATTCGATATCGCGATTTTAATATTTGATATTTCAACTTCAAAATTTCGATTTTGATATTCGATATTTCGATTTCGATATTTGATATTTCGATTTCGATATTCGATATTTTGATTTTAATATTCGATATTGGATATTGATATTTCAATTTCAAAATTTCGATTTTGATGTTTGATATTTCAACTTTGATATTCGATATTTCGATTTTGATATTCGATATTGCGATTTTAATATTTGATATTGGGATTTCGATATCGATATTTCGATATTCGATATTTTGATTTTAATATTCGATATAGGATATTGATATTTCAATTTCAAAATTTCGATTTTGATGTTTGATATTTCAACTTTGATATTTGATATTTCGATTTCGATACTCGATATTTTGATTTTAATATTCGATATTGGATATTGATATTTCAATTTCAAAATTTCGATTTTGATGTTTGATATTTCAACTTTGATATTCGATATTTCGATTTTGATATTCGATATTGGGATTTCGATATTTCAACTTCAAAATTTCGATTTTGATATTCGATATTTCGATTTTAATATTCGATATTGGATATTGATATTTCAATTTCAAAATTTCGATTTTGATATTCGATATTG
>QBDW01005614.1:0-43652 GCA_003261595.1 Maconellicoccus hirsutus | reverse complement strand
TATTCGATATTTCGATTTTAATATTCGATATTGGATATTGATATTTCAATTTCAAAATTTCGATTTTGATGTTTGATATTTCAACTTTGATACTCGATATTTCGATTTCGATTTTTGATATTTCGATTTTAATATTCGATATTGGGATTTCAATATTTCAATTTCAAAATTTCTATTTTGATGTTTGATATTTCGACTTTGATATTCGATATTTCGATTTTAATATTCGATATTGGATATTGATATTTCAATTACAATATTTCGATAATTTGATTGACAGTAAAGCTGTAATTTCGATATTTTAGCTTAGAATTTCGACTTTGGTTTTTAAATATTTTGATTTCGATAACTTGGTTTAAAAAAAAAATTAGAAAATTTCTGAAGAATATAAGATTTCTTTCATATCTATTGAATGATGATAGCGAAAAAATTTAACCGTTCATAGGAATCTTACTCTATTTGGGAAATAACTACGCCACGTGCAAGAATAAAATTTTCTTTCATCATATTTTGTACTCTGTTTGGGCAAAAACAGAAGTTTCACTCTGCTCATTAATGCACCAGACAAACGCTAGCACCAACAATACCTAATAGCGAATACCTCCCCCACGTCTCACCGCACTGCGTCTTTTACGCAAGGTGATTTTACATAATGAGAAATAAATTCGGCGACAAACTCTACAACATTGGCGCATTGCAAGTTGAGAACTTGATAAACCGTCAACGCCAATTTTGACCATGAAAGCTGTAACGTTTCTTCTGGTAACAAATGCTTATATGATTACTTTTTGCCTAATAATGGCCGAAACGAAAAACAAAATCACTTGGAAAGAATGCACTTTGGAAACAATCAAATGGCCAAGTAAGACGACAGATCTGAAAGCTCAATGGACCAAAGAATACGGACTAGGTTGTAAGTATGCCAAGTAGATATGGATTAGGCACTTGAGTACTTATTTGTTTATAATATTTCCATATATGACCAGACTTGACCTCTGATACCTCACTATTTCCCTCTTTTCAACACACAATTCCCAACTTTCAGTTCATCATTTCTTGAAAATAGAATGGTTCAATTTACTACATACCACGAGCATAAAACAAGCTAGAAAAATATGCGGATGCTTCGCCAGCGTATTTTACTCATTTGACGCGAACGCTGCCACCGAATTCGACAGTTTTGGCGATGTTAGAATCACCGCACAACGCGATTATTTTTATTGCAAACCGTTCAATAGTTTTTCTTGGATAGAAAAAGCCACCGTATGTGTCGACGCGATCTCCTGTATAGTTCCCGGTCATATATTTTATCTAGTCGAATCTCAGACGTTCTATTGGACACGTAGAACTCGAAACGTATACGTTATTGAGTTAAGTGAAAGTGAAGTAGGGCGGACGACAATAGACAAATACTACTCCAAAATTGAATACCCTGCAGGTACTTTCAAAGCCCTCGTTCCAGCTTTAGATTTAAGATCGTTATTTTAATATCAATTTCCTGTACTCAAGGGTATCTCAGAGGTCGATTTGAGCTTTGATTGGAAATGTAGATTTGAATATAGGTATTTTTCACAAATTTATCTTTGTTTATAATTTACATATTATATTTTCGATGAAAGATGATGCTTAATTCAAAAGTCAAAAATGCTCCATTCGAGTAAAAACATGTGATTTCCCTACTCTCACGTAAAATAACGCAATTGTGTTGGCTTTCCTTGAAAAATTCTCTTCACACTTGTCACAAAAATTTCCAAGTAATTCGCACAAGAACAAGAACAATACGAAAAAATCCACCCAGCAAGGAAAAAATTTCGATTTCAAGGTCGACTAACTACTTTCACGTCTCGACACATCAGCGAGCCATGGCATCATTATAATTTCTTTATTTTTCAAATACTCGCACTTGGTACGCAAAAAGCAATCAAGATAAACAAAGGAATTCAACAGAACGGCAAATTCATAAATTTAAAAATCAAGACGGCAGTACATGGTGTGAAAAAAAACGATAAAATTAAACAATGAAACCTTTCTTCACAACCATTTGCTCATTAACACACTAAACCATTCGAAATCTTGAAGAAATAAAATTTATAAACACGGTAGCACGTCGTAGGCATAATATTGTGAAGTAACCAAGCAAGTAAACAAGTGAGTCAAGGCACCAAGAATCCGAAGACAACTTGAGGACAAGGATTTCATATATTACAACTTAGCTCAAGACTTAAGACATTCGTAAGCGAGACGTAATCACAGAAATACGTAGACAAAACGTATCGCCAAATGAATATCAAACAGATATACTCGTACGTAAACGTATATTTAGTGCTTTCGTACGTATACGAAACAGAAGCAGGAAATATAATAGGTCCAGAAAAATGCATATTGCAATCCACTTCAAGCGGTGATTACAAAGGTAGATGGGCAAGTGATCATGGATTAGGACGTAAGTAAACAAAACAATACCAATTGAACTTCTCCAATTACAAAAGATTTCCTTTTTCAGTATCACAACTACTAAAAGGCGAGTGGACCGGTGTATTTAAAACATTGCAAAGACCACATAAAAGATTTGTGTGCTTTTGCGTCGCTACCAAGCTGTACTCGTATGATGGACGACTAGAAGACGTTTTTGCCACACCTGATATCAACTACTGCAAATCACCTGGTTGGCTGTCATGGTTGAACGGAATGACTCTTTGTTCGCCCGTCATCAAATGTAAAATTCCTAGTCGGTCGTTTTATCTGATCGAAGGTAATCGATTTTATTGGGCCAAGAAAACCCAAGATGTGCTGGTGGTTCAAATGAGTGAACAAGATATATCATTTGCGTCGAAAATAAACGGAGATATAACTTTTTACTATCCGGCTGGCACTTTTTCGGTTCTCATAGATGCAGTAGATTTTAGAAAATTTTACTAACCAGAAAAGGAAGAAAAGAAAGAAAAAAATAAAAAAGAAGAAAAGAAAGAACAGACCAACACTGAGGGCAAAATGAAATCAAAATAGAGATTTCATGCTGAAAATAATTTATTCCTGCTGAACCAATGTAATCCATTTTTTCTCTAAAGAATAAATTGTTTTTTTTAATTCTTCAAAAATTAGCCAACTGACTCGGACACTTTTTTCCAAAAATGCGAGACAGTTAATTTCAAAGATTTCAAATTCAATAGAAAAAAACAACTTGTGTAATTTATTTTTAGCTCGTCTAAAAGCCATTTTTGCGTTTTTCGAGGAGACAATTTTTAACTGATTTTTTTGAACTAAAATATAATTTTCGATGAAAATTCATGCGAAAAAAAATTATTATTTCGCTCGAAATTTTAGCAAATACATATTAAAAAAAACCATCACTTACTTATTGGAGATAAATTTTGAGAATATTTCAACATAAATTGATTAAACGAGAAATGAACTCACCTGAAAAAATAAAATAAAACTGATTAATAGCACATTCAATATATCATAAAAATTATTTATTTTATAGTTAAAAAAAAACAATGCCAAATATCAAATCTTAAGAATACGTATATAAATACATTTTGAATTGAAATTTCGAAAATTTTATTTAGAGACCGAAACCTCATTTTTCTATCAAAATTCATTTTTATATGTGAGGGCGCATACGAAAAGGGACCACTTGGCCAAAATTTCGATTTTTTTTTTGATGAAATTTATGTGAAAAACCTTCAAGAATTGAATGGAACTGACCACTGATCTCAATTTTCAATATTTCGAGGAAATTTCGACGTTTAAAGTTGAGCATGTACGTAAATATTTTTCTTCAAAAATTGCTCAACATTTTTTTTTATTTTTTTTTTTTTATGAAATTTATGTAAAAACCCTTCAATAACCGAATGAAACCGACCATCGATCTCAATTTTCAATATTTCGAGGGAATTTCGATGTTTTAAGAAAAGAATTTAACAACTTTAAACCCTCTCCTGTAAAATTATGATTTTGGCCAAGTGGTCCCTTTTCGTATGCGCCCTCACATATATCACATACAACACTACGTGAAAATACGTAAATTCGCAATAAAACAGAATTAATCAAGTATCAAATCCAACCTCACCCTCACTTTATTTCCCATTCCCAAAAGAAAATCCTTTCAAATCGAGAAAAATTACCCAAATTCGACTCTATCCTACATACGCCGAATATAAACGACACTAAGTCATTATCGCGTACAGTCACATCACACCCCCTTCTCCCCGACCACCACCAACTCGACCCAACACTGCGCCAACGTACACGCATGAACGCGTATATAATTACGTCGGTTAGCGCTATCGCGTCGCTTTCGCATATAAATACACCAACACATCGTACATATACCCAGGACGATTGTAGATCAAAACTGGATATATTTCATAATTTATCACTTTTCCGGGTCATTATACATAATAGCCGACAAACTGCGGTCATTAGTAGTACAAACGAAATAAATTTTTTCCAACAGGCTCAACGGTTGTTTTCGTTTGCAACTCGCTGCGGTAATATTTTCAACTCGAGTGACATGAATTTGCTAACGCGAACTACATCGTTGTGTATGCGGCCACGCAGCGAAGCTAATTTTTCAAAACACGAGTAAAATATTCCGCCCAATTATACATCGTTTACTCTCCGATTCACACCATCGTACCTTAGCCAATCAACGTAGGCGCCTTTGTTAATAAAATTTTAATTCTTAATCGAAGACGTGCTTTGATATCGAAGTCAACGTATCCATTGTTCCAGCACGTAACACGACCATCTAATTGATGTTACAATAAACCAGCTTTTTCCAGGCACGATATCAAAATGAAGTATATTTTTTACACTTTACCTCCCCTTGCTTTCTTTTCGCCATCTCGTATACCCAGGAATATTTTAAAAGCATCGCGTAGCCCCTGGAACTCGAATTCATTACGGTGTCTCCTATTAAAAAGGCATTTCGTCGGGTATTTTTAATTGAATGACCTTTTCGTAGAAATCGAGCCAAAAAGAGACGCCGTATTTAAATTTTTTCTCTTTTTTCTTTTAATAAAGCGTATCACAGATTTGAGAAATTCTTCTTGTAATCCGATTTCGTTAATCTTCGTTCGAGTTTAAATGAAAATCTGGCTCTGTTAGGAAATTTGCATTTTTACAATATAACTAAATCTCGCAGGAATATTTAATATAAAACCGAGGTAGTATTTTGTCGTTTTAAGAATCCCTCTTTTCCGGCCCAAAGGAGATGGCGTTTTTTAACATGGGATATTTTAATTTTACGAAACACAGCGCGCGACGTCTCGCTGCGGATATTATGAATAGATTAATTTCTCCCGAAATATCCCCGCGGTGGTAATGAGCGGGGAGGAGGGGGGGGACAGACGAGATGTAATTTTTTTGCGAAAATGTTCGACCGACGAGATGAACTAATGGGGGTGAGTTCCTTCGAAGAGAAACAACATTAGCGGATTTATTTGTAAATATTGCGTAAGTTGGTAAAACTGATTGGTGATTTTTTTGAGTTAAATTAGTCCGTAGAATAATTTAAAAAAATTTTTTAGGCAAGAATACGATTATTTATCACATTTGTAAAGGATTTTTACCAAAACTATAGGACTAATTGGCATAAAATCATGACATAAATCGATTCTTTCGGTCACGAACGAAATATCAAATCTTTAGGACAATCTGCGTTTAAAAATTGTTCAATCGAAATGGCTGATTCGGAGCATAGGACGTGTGACGAAGAAACTTAGCTCTTTTTTCAAGAAACACCTCCCTCTCCTTCCCTCGTCATAGATCGCGTTGCAGATTTTGAATGAAAACCATCCCACGAGAATTTTCGTTCCTTGGCTAAGTTATAGCTCATTTTTTCAACTCTTCTGCCTTATAATATCGAAATATTAAAATTTACGAAGGTACGAAGACATAAATTGGGAATTTGTGCCAAGGGAAGAAGTTAAGTCGAAAAATGCTTCAAATAAAAATTATTGGTGATAGTTTTGGCTACATTTCTTGTCTCAAGGATTTTTCGATAAGATGATTTTATGATGAGCTATGAAAATTTCAAAGATAGGGAGGGATCTTCTAAAGACTAGGGACTCGAAAAAGTGTACTTGGATAAATTTTTCCAACTTGTAAGATAATAAATCAATAAAAAAATTGCACTTCACATCAAAAATCGAGCAGAATCTTCATTCCAAGAATACCACTATCTCAAAAACGACAATGACCAATTTCCAATCAACCCCTTCTTTATTTGGTTAGTAACTCCAACACCAAATCAACAAAAACATCCCACACAGCAAGCAAAAAAATCCCCCCTCAAGAAAAACTCCACCAAACGACCATATGCCGTCACAGAAAAAATCCATATTGCAAATCTCCAACCAGGGAAATCACTTAGGGTTTGGCGCTTCGAAAAGAAGGGATCAAGGCAAAAAAAATCGCCAATTTGTAAGAATATCGTGTTAAGCGCGTAAATAAGACATCGTCGAATTAGATACCGATAAGGTGCTCGGAAAATGGGTCCAGGGTACATACCCCTTCATTCATCCAATTTCGATTCCGTTCGCCAGCCGGAATATTACCGTTGAGATTTGCCGGCGCGACGAAGGCCGGAGGGCGACAGAGCGTTATAGAGCGCGTTCAAAAGATAACTATTCGAGCGATGAAAAATGACTTGGCTGAATAACTTTTCGCTTTTGTTATCCTGCGAGCTGTTCGGCAACAGACGATGTAGAAAATTGTACGATCTAGGGAGCGCGGATATTGCTGAAGTTAAAAAACGTAATTACGACAGGCAAGCAGAAAAATGGAAACATCGGAGTGACGATTTGTAACCAGATTTTTCCACGGAGAAGGAGGGCAGGAGCATGAATAACAATCTAAACAATCTCATTAGTTTAAATTAACAAACGACGAGGGGTTTGGAAGGGTACAGCATCAATCCAACGTGCGAATACTCGTCGTTTAATTCTTTGTAAATTATGACGTAAAACCGACGCCGAGCTATGAAAAATGATCGCTTGGAAGCGGCTGCGTCGACGTCGTAATTAATTGTTTGTTATAGGCAGATGTCATGTGTGCGGCAACGTTGCATGACAGCTTCAATTAACGCCAACCTCGCGTATTCCGGTACACGTGGTTGCGAAGCGTTTTCCATCCACGGAACACCCCCTCTCCATGTCGAAAAAAAGCAACGTGTCGATGATGTGATGAAGTGTCGACGCGAATTAATAGAAAATACACGTGATACCCATACATATCGCTTGTAACGAGAATTTCGTTAAATTTTTAATTTCTTCCATACATCAACGTTACCTCGAAAACCAGCGCAAGGTTATTAAAGCGAAAACCCTCCGAAAAGCAACCCCGAAGATATGAAATTTTCAAGCGTCTATTTCGTGGATGCGTGCGCTCCATACAATATCCACGACGCGAGCTCGAACGCAGAAAAATACAAGGGAACCGTTAACACGTATTTTTCCGGCGAGGTTTACGTCTTGTTGTGCAGATTTGTCAACGGCAAAAATACCCGATTAAGAGCTTTTATAGGGTTCGAATATGTCGCGAGAATTTTAAACGAAAAACAAACTTTTGTTTTCGATTTTTATGAAAAGCCCAAGCTGTGTATGTTACGCGTAGCCCGCACGTCCGCGACCGCGCGTCATCATACGACTTAAATCAAAATTTGTCCTTATATCAAAAAAAGATCATCGTAGGGCTTCGCGATTGGAATTTTTATTAACGTATTTTCGTCGTCGCCGTTCTAAAAATCATCTGTATTATTGAGCATAACAGTTCTGTTGTTTGTATCCCCCCCGTCGCGCGACCGCTGCTTTCGATGTTTGAAATCTTGAGTGTGGTTTGATGAGAGGATTATGTGAGACGAATTTAGACGCGAGCTTTTACCACCGTGTATGAGCTTTTTCCAAACTCGACGCGTGTATCGATCGTGTGCGCGGAATTTCTAATGTAATCAGTTTATAAGGTCTGGAAAATTAATCGTTTGTTGTGGAATAAGGACGTGCGGGACGGGGAGGACCTTTTTTTTATTCGATCAAAATACACGACTTGTGCGTATAAAAGAAATATTTAATAATAAGTTGAATAATAATTACTGAAAGTTTCGATATCAAAATCAAAACATCGAAATCAAATTATCAATATCGAAATATCAAAATCGATTTTTCAATAACGAAACATCAAAATCGAATTATCAATATCGAAACGTCAAGATTGATTTTTCAACATCAAAACATCGAAATTAATTCATTAATATCGAAACATCGAATTTGATTTATTAATATCGAAACATCAAACTTAATTTTTCAACATCGAAACATCGAATTTGATTTATTAACAACGAAACATCAAAATCGAATTATCAATATCAAAACATCAAAATCGATTTTTCAACATCGAAACATCGAATTAGATTTATTAATATCGAAACATCGAAATCGAATTATCAATATCGAAACATCAAAACCGATTTTTCAAAATCGAAACATCAAACTCAATTTTTCAACATCGAAACATCGAATTAGATTTATTAATATCGAAACATCGAAATCGATTTTTCAACATCGAAACATCGAATTAGATTTATTAACATCGAAACATCAAAATCGATTTTTCAACATCGAAACATCGAATTAGATTTATTAATATCGAAACATCGAAATCGAATTATCAATATCGAAACATCAAAACCGATTTTTCAAAATCGAAACATCAAACTCAATTTTTCAACATCGAAACATCGAATTAGATTTATTAACATCGAAACATCAAAATCGATTTTTCAACATCGAAACATTGAATTAGATTTATTAATATCAAAACATCAAAATCGATTTTTTAACATCGAAACATCGAATTAGATTTATTAATATCGAAACATCAAAATCGAATTATCAATATCGAAACATCAAAACCGATTTTTCAAAATCGAAACATCAAACTCAATTTTTCAACATCGAAACATCGAATTAGATTTATTAATATCAAAATATCAAAATCGAATTATCAATATCGAAACATCAAAACCGATTTTTCAACATCGAAACATCGAATTTGATTTATTAATATCGAAACATCAAATATGATTTATTAATATCGAAACATCGAAATCAAATTATCAATATCGAAACATCGAAATCGATTTTTCAATATCGAAACATCGAAATTGAACTATCAACATTGCAATATTAAAATAAAATAATCAATACCGAAACATCAGAATCGGATTGTCAACATCAAAATGTCAAAATCGATTTATCAATATCGAAGCATCGAAATCGAATTATCGATATTGAAACATCGAATTATGATTTCATCAGGTTTCTGCGTTATTTCTTCACTCGATACGTTTTCCTCATGAAAATTCCTTTAAAAATCTCATCGACAAGATTCGACGACACAAAAATGTACTTTCGAGAAGACTTTAAAGAGAAGGAAGGATTCCGACGTTCATTCACATCTCACATTGTACTCTCTCCTTCAAAACACGTACATTTCTACCTCTTATTGAGCGTCACTTCGCAAAACACATAAAATTCTCCACCCCCACCTCCACCAAATACACCTTTAATCCGCTCGTTAAAAATCACCGTAGAGATACGAGTAAAATCTCCAAAACACCGACGATTTTTAATAAACGAGCTCGTTTATAATGCATAAATGAAATTTCCATAAGCGCGGAGTCCGCAAGGGGGGTAAAAATCCTCGTTTAAAGACACCGTCCAGTCTTCCTCGCACACATTACACTACGCAAAAAGTGACCCGTACACGCGAAGTCATACCGAGGTGTTAGTTTGTATAATCAATTTCGCCATTTGAGCCGCTTATTGTACACAATGTTTAACGGCCGGTGCAAAATTCAATTACGAGCGACGACGCATGTTCCATCGTTGACGAGGGTGCAATTTTTTGCGTTTCTGTTCAAAACACACATAAAACGAGGGAAAGTAGACCTTCGCCGTGCACTAAAAAAAAACAAGTTGAAAAGTGAGCAAAAAAGTAAATACCACGTGTACCGGAAATAGTTACGGGTAAATGCTTTTTATTTTACACTTTTGATTAGCATATTAAGCTTCGCAAATGACAACGAAATAAGAGATCTTTTGCATCGTTCTCTTTACCCTTTATACCCGAAGAAAACCTACATTTAGGTGTCGACAATGGCTTCCCTCTGGCGAAAAAAAAACCCAACCTACACGCAAGTGTTAAAACACATTACGGCGCGCGGAATCATAAAAAAATTTAATGTCCTCGTCTTTATAAAGTTCGCTTGTTTGTTGTTACGTTGTTAATAGTATTTTTATGTAAATGCCATATACAAAGGCTTAAAATATATGCTCAGTCTTAAACGGCGATATTATGGTTTTAATGGTAACGGAAAACCACTATGGAATATTTCCTGTCAAAATGCTCGCCGCCGCCGAATTAAACTAATATATTATTACTTAAATCTTTCGTAAATTTCGCCCATAAAATCGTGAAAAATATACCAGACGAGCGTCGCGTCTCCGATACCATGTGCTATTTTTTCACGCAGATTTATTCACATTTGCAGCAGCGAGAAAAAAAATTCGGGAAAAATGGCTCGTCTAAATGACACCGACGAGAGGAAAAAAATCCGCAAAATTGGCATCATATCGATGCCCTACGAAAGGAACACTCGTAAAAGGGAGAATTTTAAATGGAAAAATTAAATTTTCATCGTTACGTCGTCGCTGGTAATGGCCTCCTATGTAACGTCGTGTTTTCCACCCGCCTTATTTTAAAATGTACCAAATTAGACGTTGAAAAATTGACGCATTTCGAGAAACTTTTACGAGATTCTAACCAATTGCTATCCGAGGGTAGAGATTTCCGTGGGTATGTTTTTTCGAGGCATCGCAGGTAGGAGAATTTCCCATTGATGGACATAGAAGTGACAAATTAAGGTTACCGAGGTTCGTATACGAAAAGCTTCGAAGTTATTTTGAATATGGTCGGAGCAATGACAAGTTTCTCGAGTATTCTTGGAATTTATAATTTATTTATTTCGTTTGGCAAAAGCCTACAAGTAGATGTTCGCCATTGATCGTGCTCAGCACACCGAAAGGGGTAAACGACCGTAAAACGATACGTCGATGATATCATTACTATGTAAATTTCCAACGCCCAAGACATCGTTTTAGGTACCGAGGAGTAAACCCGACCAGAGGAAATAAACGAACGAAATGGCACATAGCGAGAAATGCACACCGATATAAGGAAAAAATTACTTTATAAGTAAAATATATAGAGACGTAGGAAGTTTAAACGCAAAACTGCGTACGAGCTTTTGTTAGTAATGCTGTAAACAGACAATATTTTCTAAAATAAAAGCTCCCATTTTGTCGGGTAATTTTTTTGCCTTTTTTTTCATCTGTCGACTCGAATGAATTATAAATTCTTTGGCGTTATTTGATCAAACGACGTCCACCATTTCGTGCTTTTTATGGCTTTTTTCGTTTTTTTTCTGCAGAGGAAGATTTTTGAAAACAGATTATATCTACGTGGTTATATATAGCGAACTCGAAGCCCGAAGTCATACTCCGTGGATATTTATTTTAACGAAATATGTCATCGCTCTAGTTACCAAGTCGTCGGTATTTTTCATAAATAAAAAAGCCCAACGACCGCTTTATGTTTACATGTAAAAAAAAAACCCTCTCGAACAATGTTTGTTAATAAAATTAAAAATTCGTCGTGTTTTCGTTCAAAATACACCACGAAAAGGGAAGCGACGGTAAAGGTATTTTAAAAGGTAACCTTTTTAAGAACGCTTTTCGACGATTTTATCGCGTAATTTTCAATGTTTAATGATGTTGACGAAACTGCCGAGAAGTTGACTTTGCGGCCGTCGGTCTACGATTTTCGCCCCCGGAAGGCTGACTTTTTGAGATACGAGGTTTCTTTATTAATTAATAAAACCTAAAGGTTTCCACGAGCTTGTACGACCTACGTAACTACAGCTTTGTAAACGAATCGCAAATTTTCGAGGGTCTTTGAAATTACCGAGCGGAACTTGAAGTAGCGTACGGTTCGGTCAAAGTATTAATGAACGTAATGCCGAAGTACAAGAGTGGTTGTGGTTTTTTCTCCACCTTGTAGACTAGTTTACCTTTTCGGAGTTCTTTTATTTTTTTTTCGAAGTCGTTTGAAACACGAGAGGGAGTTATATTTTCATTGGGATATAATTGGCGAGTTTTTTAAATGGCTTTGGAACGGGAGGTAAAGCGAGGGGGCTCTACAGCTCCTTTTACGTTCTAAAAATCAATTTTTCAATTTTTTAAATATTTTACGATTTAGCAAAAACGTTTGTATCACCCCCCCCCCTCACGATCCTATTTAAGACGATTTTAATAGCACCACGCGATTAATACCCGACATAAAATCTCGTTTATTTTTCCGCACGATACGTATCTCCCGACATCAACATCGACCAAGATGGCCACTTGACAACGCTGCGGATTCGCATTTCGATATGGAGCACTTCAACCTCTCTCGTACTCAACCTAAGTAGAGGAGTAATTACGAAAATACCAACAGCGCCGGGACAACATAGCTATTCGAATTTTACGACGGTACACGGGGTATTTAAAATGATCGTTAATTTAGTACAACGATGCGAACGGGTGCGCCGGGTTCGATGGAAATTTCGTGTTAAATTTTAGCGCAGCGGAAAGGTAAAACGTTCGGCTAAAATCATTTAATAAAGTGGTTATCGCGTATATAGGTTACCATCGTTGATGCCGCTTCTGGCAAACATGTCGTGGAAAATGGTACTAGAGCCGATTCGTCGCAGCGTCATTACGAAGAGTCGGCGGTCCGGGAAGAGGTATCGATATTGCAAAATACATACACACACACATTCGATACAGGAAACGCGAGATGTACGTAGATGTAGACGATTTACATATACGAGAAATTCCTGCTATGTGTATTACGTAAAGACGAAGACAAAGAAATGACGACAACGGCACTACAACGTATATCAATGGTTCTGGCTTGAATTTAAAATATGTAAAGATGCGGTGAACAGATGCTGAAGTGCGATGATTTACGAATTCTCACAGTTGGAAAATCTATCTGTAAATTGTGTACGGATTTTCACCGAGACTTTGTTACGATGTAGCTTTACTCTAGACTCTGATTTTCAATTTATACGAATTAGCATACAGGGTGTTTCAAAACTGAATATGTACCGCCTAATAATCCATGAAGAAACCGATGCTGCATTTGAGTGGTAAGATTTGCCTATCTTAAGACATAAAAGGCGAGTTTTCAACTTCATTTGTTTTTTTTCTCAATCTGCAAAATTTTCAAACCTCATTTTTTAAATGTATTTTCGACCTCTAGATAACATACATTTTTTTTTAAATTTTGCCTCCACAGGGTCATGGTCAAAAATCGCAAAAACCGCACGCGCGCGTTAGCCGATACTTCCCGCTATGCGGTAGCGCCTCGTTTACACTTACGCGCGACATTGCGTTAAGCATGTTACTACAGACCTAACGCGACGTCGCGCGTAAGTGTAAACGAGGCGCTGGCGCATAGTGGAACATAGTGATTACCGCGCGCTCGCTTAAGCTCATTACTTGAATCATTTTTTTTCTTAAAATCTACTGATTTTTGGGTTATAGATCGTATAACATTTTTTGTTTAAAATAATTTTAAGATTATTTTGCGATTTTTTTGGAGTCGATAAAGACGATTTAAAAAAAGTCGGTTATTGTATGTGATTTAAATCGTCATTTTCGACTCCAAAAAAATCGCAAAATAATCTTGAAATGGCAAATCGTTCATGCTTATCTACGTATAGCCTTTGACGTCAAAATCGATGCACTAAAATTTGAAATACCGAAAAAGAAACGTAAAAGTAAAAACATCGAAACGAATTAATTGAATTTAAATAATAAAATCGAAAAACCAAAATCATAAACCACAATTGAAATATTAAAATTGAAAAAATTGAGTTGAAAATTACAAAAAAAAAAAATATTGAAATTAAATTAATGAAACTCGAAAAATATAAAAAATTTCTGGAATTGAATTAATGAAACTGGGGAAATAAAATCTCAATTTAATGTTCAGAAAATTGCCTTCCCCCTTTTCTCCTTCACGAATATGTTTTCTCAAGTCACCACCGGCCCAACGTTCTGTAAAAATATCCACTTTTAAAATAATTTTATTGGCCTTGTACGTCAACTGCAATTAGATACTTCATAATTCTAACCTCAAAATAAAATTTTCCAGCATCCCCTTTCCCTCTCTACATGATCAGAATAAATTTACGGCCTCTCATAACCAACATAAACAAAGTATCTACGAAAATTCAACATTACTCGATAAAATACCAAGATCAATTCATTTTGTCTCTTACGCAGCAACGCATAGGCAACATAATCCACACAATTGTAAGCCCAGTTGCATTCCTTGTCCTTGGAAGTACGTTCCTTCGCAACAAAACACACAGTATGCATAATAAGATATCATCCTTATAAAATTCTCCGCTTCTATCAACATTCACACGAGCAATTCACGGTACGCGACTTCATACAGACTTTTTTATTCGTTTACCACACTCCGAGCACGAAAATTAGTCTCATAAGGGAACACGATACGATACAGATGTCGCTCAGCAGCGATACACGTCTTATTAAAATACTGCTGAGGCGAGCTTCGATTACGAATTTCTTCGATACGTCGAGGTAATTTCGCTACATCAATTCACGGTAAAAGTATCAAATTCCAAGTATACATCCATTTGCCGGCATAATACGAGGAAATTGTCTCATACGCGAAACGTATTTCCAACTCGACGTATACGTATAGAAGTTGATTGAAACCCGCATCGTACGTACAACGCCCAGGGTACACGATTTAACGTCATTTGTTTCTCATACACATCACATACGACGAGTCACCGTCGTATAAAAATGTCAATTTACCGGTAAATTTGATGTTATACTTGGTTTTAACAAGGTGATCTTTTACAAGGCCCCACGGTTAATTTCGTTCGGTATCTACGCGCGACGAGATCGTTTTAAATACAAATAGAACCAATTAAAAGCAGGTCGAGATTCGAGAAATGTCGTCAAATCAAATTACCCGTGGTATTCCTCACCCCGCTCTTCACCCTTCGTTCTTCTTTAATGTAAAACCTAGCCAAGTCATCGCTCGCATATACCTTTTCGCTAATTTAACGAATATCCGGTGAAATAGTATACGCGACGACTTAGCGACGGGCTTACTTGTTGATACGTGCGCGGGATACTTCATCGTCAGCAAGTTCCAGTTACACGAATTTAATGAGCCAGATACCATCGAGACAACCATTTCCCGCACAACAGATGCTGAAAAAAAAACGTTAAACCAAAAGTCGAAATTCTCTACCCCCCCCCCCCCCTTTCTCTCACAACCGTAAACACATGATGAATTTTTTTCTTTTTTAAACATTACAAACTAAATTTTTTTCGCTTTTATTTTTATTTATTTTAATAATGATCGAAAATAACAATAGTCCAACAGTTCGGTTTATGTTATACATAAGCGATAGCGACATAAAATACAGACGAAGCGTGCAAAACAGTAAATTGCGGAGACATCGGTAAAGGTTACCATGGCAACGTCATCTCAATGGTTTTGGAAACGGAGCAAAATACGATATTTACAAAGGTACCCTTTGTCAAAGATATTGCTATCAGCTTTCTTCATTTCCCAATTACGCTTCAAAAAGTCCCTTTTACACACTGGACTTCTTATTTAATTTAATATATGAAACCTAACGATACCACGTTCGTCTAGAAACGCGCGCGCCTCCGTTGAAACGATGGCCGAAGCCTAACAGAGTAAAAGTTTTTGTTTAGTAATCCGATTTTTCTGTCCGACAAGTCTGCAGCGGTCGTGTTAATTAAAATTCGACATAAAAAGAATTCCTAAGCTGGCGTTTTCACCGGTACTCGAAACTAATTAGTTTTTCGGCGCCGTCGAAATTCATTATTTATGCTTCGATTGAGGACGACGACGCGAAACGGGTTCCAAGGGGAGTAATTTCGATTGGTGGAAAAAACCATCGTGAGCTCTCCATTTTGTTCGATATGTCGTCTTTTTTCAGCATTCGGTAGGATATTTTTCATAATTTGAATGATTATTTTTGATTCCAATAAAAACAATTATAAAAACATACAAGAAGAGCAGAAGAGAGGAAAATACTTAATCGGGCACAATTCACTTTAGAAACCTACATATATTTTCAATATTTTTTTTTCAAGATATTCGTTTTTTGAAACAAATGTGTAAATTGAATAAAAATCCAACAAACTAGATCAATTTCTAGTAACAACGAAACAGCGCGCTCTACATGACATTCATGATACTAGTAGCCGACTATAGATATGAAACGACATCTATGTCACTGCAGATAAAATACTAGACCGACGTTAGACGTGTTGAGAATGATCTGGTTACGCGACAGTGGCCGATTGAAGATATACAACGACATCTACGTTAGCATAGATGAAATATTTGACCAACGTTGGCCATGGTGGGGATGATCTGGTTACGCGGCAGTAGCCAATTGTAGATAGGGAACGCCATCTGTTGTAACCATAGATAAACACTTGACCGACGTTAGACGTGGCGGGGTCAATGAAGTGGTTACGCGCTTGTAACTCAGTAAACATCGCAATGCGCGTCTTTCCTTGTAGAAAGCTCTCAAGAAGAGTCAAATTCGATGCAAATTATAACAACACTATTAAATTTAATTTTCAGTTACTATTTTCATAATTTTTCCAATATTTTCATTATTTAAATTATTCATCTACACAAAAAGAAAATGATTATAAAGAGACACAAAAAACTCTCAACCACATTGAAATCTCATCTACGCCTCCTCGCTTCACTTCAGCACTTGTAAATCTCTCGGGAGAAGAATACAGAAAAGTCTTGAGAAAACCCAAGGTGAAACTTTTCATCGAATATCTAATTGTTAAATGTAAAATCACTACTGCCACACAATACCCTCTGAGTAAATGTTATCTTTACAACGAACCCCGAAAATCACGCAAATATAAAATCTCGACAAGCGAAGCGAGGAAAGTAGATAATTAAAGCGTCTCCTTCGTCTCGCCATTTCACGAGGAAATGTTAACACTATGCATATCGTTTTTGTCGGCACTCGTTTCTAAAACGTTTTTCAGCCTTTTAAATATTAATAGTGTATGTAAGACTTTCGTTGTAATTGACTGAGTTTTGCGAGGCTGAAAGTTAAGCTAGGAGTTTTTGCGAATACTCGTGGGAAATCGTGGGCTTGTTTGTACTCGGATACAAGCTGTGAAGAAGAAAGTAATTAAGTCTGAAGAGGTTACAGTGGGAATAAGAGCCATGATAACTTTCCTAATAAGACAAACTTTCCCTTTAATTAACTCCGCAAAAAGCAACCCAAATGTGTTACGATGCGAATACCGGTACCGCTGCTGTCTTCGTGGAAAAATGAGTTCACCTAGTAAGAAAATATAGAAAATACCGCATCCGTTGTTTTTTCTATGGATTTCGTGGCATAGGTGATGAAATACTTTCAAAGTGAACGGTTCCGGTGAAGATGCATTTCTACGAGATCCTCAAGTGGTGCTTTTTGCTAAGTACTTAATGATCTTTATGAGATAAATACCCGGTACAGAGGGGTTCCATTTCCTCTGTGGTTTTATTCTGCCAATCTTCTAGTACAGCATTTCACATATAAAGGTTTTTATCTGATCACAGTACATTGAAAAGATCACCCATGAGAGCTCCGATGTACTCAACCAGGTGGCCTTTTGGCGGTAGCAAATATAGGTTAAATCTCTCACTTTATACGATCGAGGATCGAGATATTGCGGGATTAAAGTTGAATCGCGTTTGAAAATGCTCTTTGTCTTATGTGCACGAGACGCTGAACAATAGAATAAGCGTGTCGAAAGGAAAAGGAAAAATAATTAACAATGCTCATTAAATATGCGTCGATTAATTACGGTATTGTTATACGATAAGGCTGGAAAAAAGAAGGATAAGGGTTGCAGCAGTACGACGTCAAACTACACCGAGGCGAAAGGATCTCGAGTATTTAAATTATTTAATCGTCGCTATTAAAATTATTCCGAATGGGTTAACGTGGCCGCTGCCGCATACAGCGGTGTATTCTAGCGGAGATTTTCCGCTTTGCGAAAGCCGAAGAGGAAATCTATATAGCGTGAAGTTTTCACAAATCATTAAACACTTTCAATCGTTGATTATAAAGGAAGCACGTATTGAATTTTAAGTGACCGTTGGGTTTTTGCGATAATGCGCAAATTCTAAGAAATTCTTCCGGCTTTTTCTCCCCCTTCCATGCAACCTTCGTGAACGATTCGACGAGGAAAACATCGAACCCTTCTCTCATTCACGAAACGATTCTCAAAAAGGCGCGACGAATATGGTATTTTTTCGGTATCGTTTTTAAGCGTATAGCTACTCAAAAATACGACTCGACTAAAGTATCTGCCATATTAGAAATATACTTTTGCTAGTTTTCCTCGCTTTTATGAAAAAAAAAAACGGTCGGGGGAACCTGTTGCTGCGGCGTGTTCTCGTATACACGTAAAGGGGTGCTTGTTTTATGCCAACGGTTTTTTATTTCGTTCTCTCCCTGTCGACGTCAAAGTGGAAAATTAGACTTGAAGATTTTTCATCTTAAAGGAGTTTTAAGTCTTATTTATATTAAATTTGTAAAGCTAAAAAGAAACCTACATAGTGGATTGTATTTTTCTTTAGAATACTCTGCCAAAAGACGGAAGAAAAGTTTTTTCAGCTTATTTTTCATATTTTCCGAGTTCCTTTTTTTTATTTTCTCTTCGTGAAAAAAGACAAGTAAGAAAAAGGCGAAGGCATTTGAGCTCGTACCAAGAAATGAAAAGGTAATCTACTTAACGTGACATTAATCTCACTAAATGAGAAAATTTCCACGAGATGTGCTCTACAGGGTGATTCGTGAATGATCTACTTTCTCGAAAATACGATAAAGTAGCAACTTGGACGACATCGTGTCATCACATATTGCAGATAAATTTCTCCGCAGGGGACGAATTCGCAACGAAATTTATGTCATTTCATCGTCGACCTTTTCATCGACCTTTGTGATGATTATTTACCGAAAAATTGACACGAAAATAGTAAGGAACTGATTGGATACTTTGCATAAAGTTTACCACTAAAATGATACCCAAGTCGGAACATAGATCAATTTACCAAATTTTCTAAAAAAAAATCAAAATACACAAAAAATGACATTAATTACGAAGAAATAACGTTAAAATATTTAATAAGTAATTTCATCCCTCAAATAAAATCTTCAAAAAGTTAAAAGAAAATTCGCACTTTTCGTGCCACAAAGGCCAGCTCAATATCCGCGGCGTATATCAATAGACGTAATTAATTTATCAGTGCACCTTTGAACGAGGCTACCTCCAAGTAATGTATCGTCCCAAAGTATCATCTCGGGGTACTTCCATATATTGTACCTAGTACTTTCGCTAAATAATTAATTAGCTCGCGTGTTAAATAGATTATACGTAGGTAACACGAAATCCACGAGATGGCAGCATATCGTTACACGATCAAAGAAAAGGACACCGCGGTTTCAACAGTGCTCTCGAACAGTTCGTTGAATTATTTATCAAAGACTTGGGTCAGTACATTAATTTATCTACTTAATCCTTCTCTGGAGCGCGTCTTTTATTACACATCCGAACCGTTGCGGCTGGAAACCGAGTCGGTGGAGAAAAAAACCTCGGACATACGTGTATACCTCGATCCTATCGTTTTTACTTTACTATTTACGTATTCCCTCGAGTAATCCGTAGCATTGTGCTAGAATCACGTTTTCAAATATTCGAATCAGCGTCCACGGTTCAGTATGTAATCTTGAATTTAATTAGAAATATTCTAAAACCAGCCAAACAAAGATGTGACATTTTGCTGAAGTTCTTTTCTCAAATATCTTCAAAAAGGAAGCTTTTACTGGAATTTGTCGTGCAATAGGATGATCTATGGATGTATTCTTGCGCAGAAAATCTCAAGTCATCAATGAGAGCACCACCAATGATTGTATTTTTTAACTTGAATTTGCCTATTTTTTGTATATTTGAAAGTTTCATTTCCTGTTATAATCGATTCACAAAATATTTTACAATTTTTTTTCAAAGCAAGAGGCTCAAGTTATGAAGTTTTTTTTTATTTTTTTGAGACTGTGCTGCGATAAAAATTTGAAAAGCTTCCATAACGAGAATTTTTTTCGAAGAGGGAAAATTGTATATAAAGGTTTTTTAGAAGTCTCCCCTTCCCTCCCTTTCTCCCCCTCACTGACAGCTAAAAAATTACGATAAATTATTCCAAAAATTTGAGAAAACCATCAGAAAATCCGCAAGAAAAATATGACCCATGTTGTCTCACGTTTTATGAGAAAATTTATCAAATTTCATCCTTTTTCACAGTATTTTCAAAATTTTTGTTCACAAACGGTCAGGGCCGGTTTTAAGGGGGGGGGGTGGTTGGGTGTTAAACCCCCCAAGAGGTCAACCTCCACTCGTGATTTTTACCTAATTTAAAACACAACATCACTTTTAGTTATCCCTTCTTTAAAAAAAAAAATTATTCATAATTTATGGAACCTAAACCCACCCCAACGAACAATCCTAAAACCGACCCTGCAAACGGTAATTCATAAACCTTGGTGAATCTTTTCCATAATCTCTAAAATTTTTTCATAAAGTTGATGACGTCATCAATTCATAACTTTAAACCTATACTAATACAGCATAATATTCGATTATGCAAAAAAATCAATTTCTTGACCCAAGAACATACTGGATGCTTCATTTGAGATGTAAAATCCTTCAATTGACGAGACAAGCTTGTAAAAAGTTTTGCCGATCCTGAAATTTGAAGGGGTAAAATTCACCATTGGTTCTCACTAGTTTGTAGGAAGACAAAATTTAAAAAATTAATTTTAAAGATCGCGCTGAGGTATAAAAAAGTACTTTGTAGAAATTATTGCCTATGTTCTAAGTTTAGGCGCTAGCACAAAATATAAACTTGAAAGCTGCATAATGCCTTTGATTTTCGAGTTATGCAAAAATAAGTAAAATTGCATTTTTTGTTGGTCTCACGTGACTCTAAAAAAAAGGTAATAATTCATTTTTACCTATCTTGCAAAGTAAAGGCATTGTGCAGATCACAAAATGAAATTTAAAAAAATTCAACCAGTGCTGGCAATTTTTTGTCAAATTTTTTCAAAATTTCATCTTGAGAGCAACGCAACATCCTTGGTTTACAAAGCAAACACAAACAGGATGACTTCTATATGCACATTCATCAGACACAAGATTTTTACGGCATTTCGTTTCAAAAGCCCGCGTAAAAATAGTGTTGCCATATCTATGAATAACATTAATATCTGACGAAAAAGGTTTTCACAAGGCGATTCATTTTATTAATTAAAAATTGTCGAACGTGGAATAAGTAATTAATTACTTTCAAAATTTCCCTCCCTCGCTTCATCCAATCAACCGAATTCATTACATTTTGGCAAATTACACGTGATTTAAACCTTGATAAAGGCACGTGAAACAATACACACGAAAATGAGATCGATTAGTCAACGTAATTCCGATTCAAACGCCCCCGAACAACGTTTCAATCAAGTTACTAAGAATAGCTTCGTACGTGCCATACCAATTCATCAAAATTTGATTAGTTTTCGATAACTATGTAAATATTAATTTCAATTTAAAATAAAATTATGTAGGCATATAGGAGTTAAATTACACAACGATATAGTTATACGGGACATACGTAGGTGTAGGTGTATATTTAGACCATACAGCTTATACAACACACGATTTATCGAGTAAATTCGATTTCACGAACATCTAATGAATATGGTAACCGATGAGATGCGACGCTCGAAGTATCAAAGGGTGTGTACTGTGTGTGATTCCGCGCGCCAAAATTTCCTACCATGGAGCACACTACGAAAAGGGTAAAACTTGGCCGAACGGCGAACCCGAAGAAAAGGGAAACGTTATCTATTTTCGAAAACGCCGGTGTCGGTGTTCCATGCTAAAATGTCGAACTAAATTAACATTGTTAAGTCGTGGTGGTAACATGGCTTCGTATATTGTCACGTACACGTATATACACCGTGTTGTATACCATAGAAAAGGTATAGTTTCGCCTCATACACACAAGCACATCGAACTACGTCCATGAATAAATACGTGCGCTTGTATGCGATGCCACAAGAGACCTATGGAGCCGGATAATATATCTGATTCGTGTAAAATGTAATCAGTTTGATTTGTTTCCATTAAATTCGTTACTCGGGTTCTAACCAAGGCGAGTGTTTTATTTGCTGATAAATTCCGTCGCTCTGTATCGGCTGCCAGAACCGTCGAAAAAGCCAACGAAGAAAAAGACCCCGTTACCTTAGTATATTTTACCGTTTTCCAAAATGGTAAAATGATATAGTTATCATTTAATAGAGCGATATGTAAGGTAATCGGATTTATAATACTGCCGAGCATTTATGAACTTTAATCCTAAAGTCTCCCTTCAAACCACTACGTACTACGTAAATTATACGTTTACGAGAAATGAATAAAACGCTGCGCTCTCTATTTTACCGACTTAAATTCGTTTTCCCTACCGATGATATTTTATTCGACGAAGAAATGAGACGTAAAATGAAATTAGAATGCTGAGAAATATGAGACCAAAAAGGCGCATTTTATTCCAAACGATAAGGCCGGATAAAAAAATTGAAATTTCTACTCCCTCGCATCACATATCAACCTTCGTTTAGCATAATTTTGAAATATTCGAATTTCACGATTAACCGCCTCCCCTCCCATAACAAACTCAAAAACGCCCAAAACTCGATCACCCACGTTATCTGCGATAATTTCACTAAAATTCCGCACCAAACACGCTTTGCGATATTTTCACGCGAGAGTTATCCGACGTTATCACACGTGTCAGTAACTTTCCTCGGAGAACCTTTCGCTGAAACGAACTCCGCCATCATATAAACTTCGACATAGTGAAAAATAACCCGCTCGTTAATACTTTACGGATACGAGTGAAGCTTTGATAAAAAATCACATCTTTCAAATCCACTCTCACCATCCGAACTTAATCGAAACAATAAATGACCAAGTACGAGAAAACTTACGAAAAATACGATGAAATGGCCAACACGAAAAATACAGATTTTCCCATTGAATTATGGCATTTAAAAACTTTTCACCTCCACTTCCCTCTTGACATCTCTTCTTAATTTTCTCAGCGCTGCTTGAAAGCTATCTTTCTCTGTTTTTTTTACCGTACGTGACGACCCTGTGGGGGGGGGACGACGACTCGAAAATGATTCCGAGTCCACCATCGATACATGACGCTGAGGCCGAGATGATTACAGACATGTAACAGCACTTCGTGTAATGAAAGAACGAAAGAAAAAGTTTTCCATCTGTTATGCCCGTCTATACATACATCAAACGAATTCGTTAATTAAAACGACACGGGATATTGTTTCAGCTTTCCTCGTTTCCGCCTATTCACTCCTTTTTAGCTCGGATAGAATTTTTCATTTTTTTTTCGTTGTTTTGTTTTCTATTTTCGTATTCGCCATTTTTCTTTTATCTTGCGCGTCTACATCGTATTATGCAGGTCTGATTTATGAGTTAGTAATGTGATTGTTATAACACCCTGCTCCCCCTATATATTGTTTGGAAGTTCATTTTTAAAAAATCCGATTACCAAGTTTTTAGCTGCTGAATTTCATAATTTAATTTTTTACGAATTTCTGATTTCTGAATTTTTAGCTCCCCCCAGAAATGATTTTTTCACCCTATCTAGCCAACCGTTGATCCTATCGAAATTCTGAAAACACATTTTCGATAGCAAATTTAATTCCCTAAATTTGAGGTCATAACATATTTCTTCATAGCACGCTTTGTTTTCGAGTAATCAAGCAAAAACGTACAGAAAACAATGCACAAGATTCCAATCAAGCGCGACGCTTAACTGCTGCCCCGCGTAAGCTACATGGCAACTAGTTTTGCCTCGCGCGAATAATTTTCAACAGCGCTTTCTAGAATTTCAGGCAGAATTAAAAATCTCAACTAATTGCAGTAAATGATTTTAAATCGAAAACTCACAAAGTAGTCTTGAAGGAGCGATTGCCCCGATGCCAACTTTATTGGGAGTACCCATGAAATTTCAAATTATTCAATCGGTCGAGCATTTTTCCACGTTTCCTTTCAGATAATGAAGTATCATGCATAAATTGAAGAAGCAGCCAAACCCATCAAGATCCATTTTTGTCCTCGAGGGCTCTGAAAATTCGCCTTACAAAATTTTATACTCAAATGAGAAGGACGGGTTCATAGAAGTTTGTGGACCTACTTAAAATAGCGCTGTTATTACGAAGAAAACTCCTCGTACGAGACGACGCGAGTTACCACGTAGCTTACGCGGGGCAGTGACCGGAATCGTGATTACTGTTTTTTATAAGTTTTTGCTCGATAACAGGAGAACGAAACGTGCTACGAAAAATTATATATTGACTTAATCTGCGGGAAATTCAATTTGCTATCGATAATGTGCTTTCAGAATTTCAATAAGATCAACGGTTGGATGGAAATTAGCAAAAAATCATTTCTGAGGGAGCTTAAAATTCAAAATTCGGAAATTCGTAAAAAATCGAGTTATAAAACTCAACAGTTAAAAATATTTTTCGATATGATATCCTCAAACACACACTTGCTCACCCTATTTTTTTTTATTTCTTCAAAATCGCTCAAATTTTATGTTTTTTATTTTTCATTCCTTCATTTTACGTCTTTTGTTTATTGTTAAAATTTTTTTTCTATCTTTTTGAAGTCATTTAATTATCTACAAATAATATGACGACTGTAACTGCGCAATCACCACAAGCAAACAAAATACACTATCATGCGATCACATAAAACCATAATTTCCACCTCCGCTCCCCCACCGTACAAAAACCCCCATAAATCCACCATAAAATAAACACATACCCAAAACGATACCAAACTCGTTGAGAATTCTCGCCGACGAAAACATCCAATTAAAATTCCCATTATCCGGCGCGCCTTTCGATCCCGACCTCGTACAATCGAAACAATAAATAAGCTTAATTTAAACCCAACGGTGGAAATTTCGATCACGAAAATTTTTGGCACCGTATCCTCGCGTATATGGCCCACACAAGCACAATAACTTCATTCTAGACGAAATCCTTCTCATCGCGAAAATTAATAACTCGCTTACCACACCCTCCGTGAGTTTAATTAAAATCTGAACTTGAAATTCGTAAACTTCGAGCGACTAAACTTTTTATAAATATCTCAATGCACAGGATTACGAAGAACGTGACTCGACACGAAGGAGAGAGGACGTATACGATATATGCTACTTAGCTAAACAAAATGAGATTAAATTCGAAAATGAAGACGTCGTAATGTGTTGCTGATGGTACTTGAGAACCACATAGAAGAGGAAGCGAATCCACCAGATTAAGCGCTTTCGTTTTCATCGAGTGAAAATTTTAAATCGGATTTCTACCAACGATACGAAGAATTACCAACTTCTGAGACATGTATTCCGATTCCGAAGACATGAGATTTCGCTAAATTAACCTCGTAGCGAAAAAGCCGCAAAAAAATTCCATCGAGAAGTTTTTTTCGCCTTTATTCGGCTTTTCCTTCAATAATGAAGAAATTCCCGACAACTTTTTCCCCTCCCGAATCATAATAAAATAACGCCAGAAACTATGTTTTTAGTATTACAATGTAAAAGCTTCTCTTTGGGGTTCCTTTTTAATGCTTCGACTTATTTGTATGCATGAAATGGTACGCAATCTTTATACCTTTGCTAACTTGAATACAAATATATTCATTTTCATTTTTTCTACGGTTCTTGTTGTTATTTCCTTTCCTCTGTTGTTCGTTTTAATAAATATCGCAAAGTACCGAAACCTTTAAGTATCGACGTGGTTTACCTATGTCGAAAAAAATTTTACATATCGTTTAATCTAACGATACAACTGCTTGATTTTTGTATATTGTCTTATAACCTGCGCGAAACAACGTAGCTATAAACATAACGAAAACGTACTGCGCCCTTTTAAGTTTTTCATTTCAAAGCATACTCAAGAAGTGTTTTCGACTTGGATCGCAACTTTATTGGTTCAACGATATTGGGCTTCGTTTAAAAAAAAAAAAAAGAAAAAAAAGCATTTAAGGAAGAATGCAATATCTTTATATTTTTTGATAAAAGGCGAGTCTTTTGAAAATTTCCAAGTTTTTACTTCCTTTTTTTTTCTGAGAGAAAGTTTATCGAAATTTTCGCTCCTTTGCGTTAGCTTTTAATACGCTTTGTGTTTTAAGGCCAAAGCAATGAATAAATTAAAATCGAAGGTTTTTCCCTTTGCTATTTGTTAATTGTAAATCACTCTCTGGGCCTTTTTCTGTACACGTGAAAAACCCCAACTCTCCTTTATGCCATATCGAATACCTATAAAATCTCGGCGAAATTTTACGATTATATTTCAGCTCGGTCGACAGCGCAGCGAGCAAAAATATGGCCACGTTAAACACTAACCTTCGCAGCGTGTATAAGAAAAATCGCTACAGCAAAGCGGAATGTTAATATTTTGAAAGATTTTTGTAGTAAAATACGTCGTAAAATCCGGTATACTTTCTAGAGAGCTACCCGAACCTAACGATATACATCCAATTTTAAAATATTTACGATCAACTTGGGGTACTACGGTGAAATTTCCACCATATCGCAACGAAAAACCATCCGACCCGCGCAATACACCTGTATAATATGAAAACATTGTGAACGTATCGCGAAACCGTGCTCTGCTGCTAATAGTCTCCGAGCTGAGCGCAAACTAGGTCAACATTATACAAAACATCTATTTTTATGGGTATTATTTTTACATTTCGCGAATCGTTTCGATGATGGTGATGTGTCAATAAAACCACCGTTCGTAAGCATCCCTTTTTTCTTTACGATTTCCATCTAGGGCGTAAATTTTCCAACGTGAGGGGTATTCGTGTAAAACCAAGCTGCAACTGAAGGCGAATAAAATTTTACCGAGTAGTTCTGCTCAGAAATGGTGACGACTGACGAGAAGGAATTTTTTTCGATACGAAATTTCGAGGTTTTTGGCAGTTTTATTGTGATTGCTTTCAGCTGAATTTATCGTCGAAAAGTAAACTATGTAATTTTTGAATTCTAAAAAAAGGCAAAACAGAGAAGAACCTATGTGTAATGAATTTTAAAACATAATATTAATTATTTAATTTGGAATCCATATAAAACCAAAAATATTACGAATTATACATTTAAAAGAAGAAAAAAAATTATGCAAAATATAGAAATGTTAGTTTTTTTTCAAATGACTAAAAAAACAGCATTAAGTTTAAGAATACTCCATTTCATAGCTCATTTTTCTCAAAGCAAAAATAATTTAGGAAAAAATTATCAAGAAATTAATGAGTTGAAAAAATTATAAAAAAGGTAATATTCGAGAAATAAACAAGCAGATAAAAATTAAAAAACATTTTTTTACCGATAAAAATTTATAGCAAATGAAAAAATCGTAACGGGGTGAGCTTCAAAAATAAAAAAAAAAATACTTGAATTGAACAACTCCATGAAAAAAAAATTTAGATTGCACTAATCGACAAATTGCCAGTTTTTATTATTATTTCAACGTAAATTTTTTTGAAAAACAAAAAAAGTCAATAAGAAGTAAAAAATTAAGACTAAATAAAAGTTGAAAAATAAGACTTTGGGATGGTTTTTGAAAAACAACATAAATATTTCAAAGAAAAAAGAGCAACACTTTTTTAAAAGCAAATAAAATTAAAAAAAAAAAGAAATATAAAAACGAGGCAATTCTTACAATAGAAGCAAAATAGCTATTAAGAAAAAAAAACAAAGAAAATGATCAAAAAAATCCTCCATAACCTGAAATTGTCCTTTTAATGAATTTTATTTCATTTTGCTCCATCTAAGTACTTCTTTTTCATTACCGTTTCACCAAATCTTCAAAATCCTCTCAACTTTACCACCTCCCCTTCCTCCCACCCCACGAGATCAAATTTCAGATCGAAAGAAAATAATTTGTATTTAAAAAAAAAATCAAAAATTGTAAAAACATAAACGCGTTATGAACTTGGTACAAAAATACATGACGTCACATGTTCCGACAGTGTTACCAATTTACAAAAAATTGCTAGTCATCTCAATCAAAAACGAACAATCTTTGTTTAATTTAAAAAAAAATATTTCGAGTCTTCGGATTTCCTCATTTTTGCAAATTTTTAACAAAATTTACCATTTTTTCATTATTTTCACTACCTGTTAGATACCCTGAAAAACATGATCACTATCGGTTTTTTCTACACATCTAAAGTGATTTTTGAAACAGCAAAAGATCCTTATCACCAAGTACTTTTCATGAAACGCTACTGAGAAAAAACATTTTCCAATCGTTTCAAGCAGTTTCTTCAATTTCGTACAGCTTCAAATTTCGGCACGAGAAGGAGCAAATACACCATCTTCACAGCGCTACCCGAAAAAACAAGCCCCGTTCAAAGTACACCCTGGTACATTACCGGGTCAAGGACCTCATGCATCTCGGTCGTTTGCATGAGTAGCGCGATACGGACACCGAAATCGATACAATACCCTTATCAACAGGTTGCAAAACCAAAATAGAATAGATGGATTATTCGACATAGCGTAGTGGAAAAAATTAGGGTCGTTTATCACGAGCCAAGATTTGCAGGACGTCCCGTCGCGCGTGTATCGGAAGCTCGCCGGAGGGTCATCGTGTTGCATACACGCTACGTACTTCTGTCTTTCTATGCAACGATCGAGTTACCAAAAGGGTGCATACGAGTGTAAATAAACAAGCTTCTTGATATTTTTACATTCGCTGTCTTTTTTTTTTTTTAAAAAAAAAAGCTAATGTTCTCTATGGGGTGCATCGTAGTGGTACTTGAAAATACACCTGCTCGACGGTGGGCTTGAGAAGAAGGGAAAAAGGAGTCATAATGAAAGCTGCGTGATACTTTTTTCTACACTTCATTCATTATCAACTTGAAAAAAATCGTAATTACGACCTAATCGCAAGAGCCAAGGGTTATCAATACTTCAATAATTACGAAGTTAATGAACCGATATAGGAACTTCGATAGTATGTATATTTACATGAAGACAAACTTCGATGAGAATTTCTCTAATACTTCTTAGAAACTTCAATCTTAATTTATACTTATAAACAATATTTATCAAGAGTAAATTTTTCGATATCGAATATTTCAAGTTGGTTGATTTTTAACACTTTTTCCACACAAGATGAACCTTTGTTTAATTCGAATCGAGCCCGAATAAAATCCATGCTTAAATAACACGCTTTCGAAAAATAAACACCGTAAATTCGCATCGAAAAATAACCACCACGATAAATATTCCAAACGATAAAGCAGTGAAAAAATTTCCAAAAAAAACAATCCCCCGAAATGCTCATCACTGAGAACCTCTGCCTATTTAGTTTTTAATCCATGTGCCATTTCGCTCGAGGGTCCTGCACGGTAGATTATCCGGGGACAAAGGGAAAGCTCCGTTTTTAAATCTGCTTACGCAAATGCAAAAAAACGTTAAAGATTAGCAACGAGAATTTAAAAGAATCGCGAATAAAAACTTTTGCACGAAATCTCGAACCTTTTAAATCTCTCTCTTAGCGATCTCACAACTTCATATTCGCAGTACGAAGAAACGCCGGAAAAATATAACAGGTGTTTGAGATTTATATTCAAAGATATCTTGGCGTACAGACGAAAGGCCGGAAATTGAAAACTGATGTAAAAGATACGCATTACTATAAATCCCAAAAGCGAGGAGAACGGCGACGCTGGGGAAATTCGGCGTCGGCGGCTTAACCGTAGAGAAAAAAAGGCGCAACCCCTCTCCGAGCTCGTAATTTTCATCGTTTTCGGTTCGGCAACCAATTAAAAGCGCTCTATTCGATGATTTACCGTAGTCTCTTTAAAATTACCCAAACGGACGTAATATAAGCCAAAGTTCAACTCGATTGGCGTTACATTTTTAACGATAAAATCATTAACTAAATGCGTTCGTAAGGAAATATTCCTTATGCCGATCCGAAACATAGCGCAAATTAGCCGTCTTAAATCACCGATCTAATTTCACTTATACAGCCTCCGTCGTACGCCGGAGTCTGTTGCCTTAATTAATGATGCTGTTTCTATTCGCAAAATATAGCTTTAGCTTTGGAAGCCTTTCACGCGAACTACGGTAATTATTTCAAACGTATAATAACGTTTAGCATAGAATTACCTTTGACGAAACGAAATAGGATTTTTCCATTCTACGTCACTTCGCACATACCTTCGTGTATGTGCTCCGGTGCCAATTCACAAGAAAAGTATCAAGTTTGAAATACCTGACAGATTCTCTCGCATTCCCCCTTATTAAATCAGTATATACCAGCTTATCTACCAAATACACTACAAATGTACATCTTCGAAAAAACTTACCTTCTGCAACAGATGCCTCGTCTTGACCAAATCATACGCAGCACATACGGCCAACACCGTGACTCCGGTTTCCTTCGATAACATCGCCATAGCAGCCAACGCCAACGCGACACTCAACAGGAGCCATTCTTTGATAATATTTGATTTCATAATATACCCAGATAAGGCTTCCATTTCGCTCAAATAAATATTTATTTTTAAAAACTGGCATATTTTTTGCAACAGCGACTCCAACCGGCACACTTTGGCGTTGCATTCAGTATTGAATTTATACTTATGGCAAATCTTATCATGTTGGTTCTTGACGATACAGCCATTTTTCGCCGGCACTTCAACATATAACGCTTTATTCCTCAACTTGACGTGCTCGATATAGCACAAGAAAGACAATATGAAAAACACATTAGCTAATATGTCCGCTCGGCCGACGACCGAAGCTACGGCTTCGCAGTGCACCGGATGAACGGCGAATAGCAACGTAGCTGTGGTTTGCGTCGAACCCGGTAACACCGATTTGCCCAACGTGAACACCAGATATGTGGATATCGAGTGTAATACGACGTTGAAGAAGTGATAACTCCATGGTCGGAATTCCGTTAGCCAGTAGTTGAAACGGAATGTTAAGACGCTCAGCGGCCTGTACGAGCCGTGCGAATTACTCGAATTTATCGCCGTGCCCCAGAAGTCGTTTTTCCACAATTTGGATAGCGGCGTCGACGGCAGTACGTCCGGATTGCTGAGTATCGCTCGGCTGTAATCAAATAAAAAGTATCATGTCAGAAAGGTGAAATCGCACGTTTAATCAATTGGAATATCTCACTAATAATCAAATAATTCGATGAAATCATAAAGAAAAACAAAAATACGTCAAGTTTCAAGAAAACACATGAAAGAACGCACAATTACCGAGTATAAACGAAAACAACCGAGTTCATCCGAAGAACTCCGAACATCACCGAACGTTATCGGAGATTTCCGAAAAGTATCATAATGCATCGTATTGATGAAAACGCAATATAAATGTGGGTATTCAGAAGTACACCAATAAATTGCTCGTCACTTCCCGAAAAATACCGAAGATACTCGAATAAAAGCGGAAAAATCCGAACCCACTCGAAAATTTACAATCATCATCGAATATGGACGGAGATGGGAGATTGCAAATATAAGAAAAATATAAAAATCTGTTCTTTCAAGTAAGAAACAGAAAAAAAATAAAAAAACGATTGTTCCGAAGTTTCACGAATATCAACGATTGATACCGAATTAATCCGTAGATTCTCGATCGCTGGTGAAAATGACCAAAAATCATAAATATGTGATTTTTGATGATCTATCGAATCTATATTAATAAAAATGAATTTTTGAACATCTAATTGCATTAAGATACTCGTACAATTTATACAATAAATAACTAATATTTTACATTTTTTCGCGATTAAAAAAAAATACTTCAAAGCAAACTTCTCAAATTAATTTAGAAAAAAAAAAACGAAAAAAAATGAATATTTGAATTTCTCAACAAAATAATAATAATACTAATAACTCGTAGTAAAATCTACACGAATTCGTCGACTACACATTTCCTTTGGGTTTTTACGGTATTTACCAAATGAAAACGCTCATCGGTTGAAACCCCCTTCTGAAAAAACGTTTCATCCGTTATTTCGCAACGCTTCGTATTATGATCTTGCCTTCGAGACATAAAATGATAGACGTAACCTGTGTTTTTTTTCTTCGCTTTTACAATAGCATTGTTTCAGGTTATTGAATATCTCCTTTCACTTTAATTTCAAATATAATAAATATCTTCGAGATGAGGGAAAATATACGGAAGTAAATTCATTAATAAATATTTTTCCTCGAGTTCCCCTAAGGCAGGCTAATGAAATCTTTCATTCAATTCCAATATATTTTTTTCTCGTATCCAATTATATTTTCAAAACGCATATCTCTTCGTTTCCAAAAACGCTTCAAGTTTCTCCGACGAAACACGTCAATCAGCCAAAAACTCGACGAATTTCGATTCCCTTATAATTTCATGTTTTCAATCACACAAAACTTCACGATTAAATGTATCATATTGCGGGAAACAGCACATCGGCTTTAGTAATTTTACACATGGAGGGAAAAAAATCAAAGTTTTATCATTCTCGTATGTTACCACGATACCTACGTACGAGTAAGATATAGGAAAATGTTAAGAATTTAATATGCGTCGCGTTTCTTTCCCTCTCCTCCATCGGCACCTCTCGCACACCGAATTCAAAAGCGTAATCTTCCAACATGAACCTTTTCACGACTTTTAATCATTTTGTCAAACAACTAAAACCAGGCCTGTTACTCGGAGAATTTTCATTATTACGTTTTATTAAATTCTTTTACGACGCGTGATGCATACATTTATACAAAGATCACGATCACACTTCACATACAAACCGATCCAATGACGTGTATTCGTTCACCTTCTTAAATATCGTACATATTAATTCATACTCACGACCACTTGCACAACTCACAAAAAAACAACCTCTCATCATCACCTCAGAGCTACATTGCAGTACATCTCGTCACCATCGAGTGTTATTTATTCCAACGAAAAGACGCGTATAATACAGTACGTATCACATATAACGAACAGATAAGCGTATGTGTACATTACAATGCATAACTTCGTTAAACCCTACGCCTCAACTTTCGTCGAGCGAAAACTTTTCTCGTCGAGCTTTGCAAACTGATTACTCACCGCAAGCTTTTAAGCAACTATGCGAATACCAAAAGATTTGTCAAACTAGTTTGTCATTATAGAATACGGCGAACATGCATACACGCCGACAAAGGCCTAGACGACCATAAACAAAGCGTAAATACAATACCTTTCAACTTTTCATACCAGTAAAAGTCGACCGCCAAATGCTGCGGGTACATTCAATATTACACCGCCGACGTTAAAAAGCCAACATTTTGATACTTGAATTTTGAAAATTTTCGCCCATTTGTTCAATTTAATACACGTACAGTATCCCTTTTATGTCTTCGTTTTCTCCCTTTCACCCTCTTGCCACTATACCTTGTTTAATGATACGTTTACGTACGTTATTAACCCCTTGAGCAAATTATACCCAATTAAACGCTCTACAACTAAATTAAAAGCGCCTCGTTTACCCTTCCCCTCTTTGATAAACGTTCGGATTTTTACGTCTTTTAAAAAGACGCCTCATCGTGGATGAACGAGATGACCTTTTTATTGAGAAAAAGATTCGGTACGGTTTAATAAAAAATTCAACTAATTTTAACATAATTTTACGACTTGATGGAACAATTCATCAAAATTAAGAGTTTTTTTTATTACAGTATTTTTATCATTTTCTCTTTTTAAAAAGGCGACGTCATATGACACGTAAATTGATTTATTAAAAAAAAAGTATTAAATGAACAGATGAAAATAACAAAAGAATGTGAAAAATTACCAAAAATTTATTCACACAAATAAATGGGCTCAAAATAAGATTTTTGAAAAAAATTGTAATAAAATTTAAAAAAATCAATCCAAATTAAACTTTTATGAATTTTTTTAAGCTTTTATTTTCTGACATTTGAACACTTTCTGCAATTTTCAACATTTTATTTTTATTTTCCGTCATTCATCAAAATTGTTTTTTTTTACCTTGTTGACTTCAATGAAATAAAATTTTCTCCGTAATTTCTCAGCTTTAATGATAATTCTATCAACATAATTTTTTTTTCAATTCCAATTTCAATGATTTTTAGGCTCGATCGATCTTATTGCATTCCTATGTTTTAGAAATTTTAAATACTACCTCATTTATTGCAACTAAATAACTTTTATGCAATTTTGAGCTCAACCATTTTCCGCGAATACAAACACCAAACTGCACCCCTCTTGCAAACTCCCCCCTGCGCGCTTCAAAACCGCGATATAATTACACAACGAAACAAAAACGCTTGAAAAAATTCTCCCCTCGAACTCCCACCACCTAAAATAAATTTCACCCTTCGTTTCGTCTTGCAAAAGCCGAAAAAACGGATGGCTCGAATCGGTGGAAAGTTTCGCAGTTGTAAAACCCAACAGATGTTGCGAGAAACAAGTATAAATATAAAATTCGCTTCGCATGAATGGACCACCTGACTAAGTCGACAGCAAGTCTAGTGTTCGTAACGCGTTCAAAGATTTATAACATTTATGGAAAAACGCGCGCGCGACTGCTGTTATTTTCATTAGCAGCGCCCCCGAAAAAGCGTGCTCCGACGATTGTGTTTTTCTGTATTGTAACGTTTTACACGATGAAATTTCGCTCCGATGTCTTCATTAATTCTGCAGATACCGAGTGTTAGAATTTATCGTTGGCGGAAACCGCTTCTCCTAATGTGGAGAGACGAGGGAAAAGAAATGCAATGCGTGGGCGGATCAAAGTTTGCGTATGACGTTTGTCGAGCGTGTTATGTAATAATCGAGTTATGAGTTATCAAATTTTAATTTTTTTTCTTCGATTTTCGATAAAATTTTGAAAAAAATACAGAAAATACTTAATTCATTCTTTCATCGTGAAGTGCGCTGTTTTGAAAATTTACCAACGACTTGGATTTATTTTTGACCTTAAATAAAATGTAAGATGAACTTTAACCCTATTTTTATAACAATTTCATAAAATTTTTCAAACATGTTTTGCCCTGGAATTTTCATAATTTGAATTTCAACATTTTTTTATAAGTTTTTTTTTCGGACGAGAGAAACAATCGGTTCTATTTAAGAAGCTGTGGAAAATCAAACAGATGGCGAGAGGTGGGAGGGGGCACACTCGAACAATTTTAATAAATTGTTCGAGTGTGCAAATTACATTAAATTAAATGGAATAAAAATCAATGAAAAATCTAAAATAAAATTAATGGCAACAACAATTTTGCGGAATTAAATTTCTTGCTGGGATAGATCAATGACGTCATGAGAGTCATTTATTTTCACAGAGAATTAATGGCATTACTGTTCTCAAGGTACGAGAGGTGAGGAGGGGGGATGAACGCTTATATCAAGTTTTTTTATACAAATTAACGAAGCAGAACAACCGTACTTCGATCAATGACATAGCGTGAGTTGGAAAAAATGAATCCTAAAATTACGCCACTAAAAAATATTAATCAACAATTTTGAGACAACGTTTTTAATTTTGAGGCAGGAAATTTACAGGTTAGGAATATACTTCCGCAGCCACTTTTTCACCGCCTCAACAATCTCAACGTCTGACGAAAACACGAACCTGAAAAATGGATGATTTTTCGTTCCTCTTTCCAGTTCCAAATCTCAACATCGCTTCCAGGATTTTCTCGAGCGTGAAATTCTCCCATCTAAAAGCTCCCAAGCCATCTGCCAAACTAATCAACAACCCGGTTGCGTAATTTCAATCGCGACGAATACTCCAGCGCGTCAGCACATCGCGCCACTTCGGCAACAAGTTTTCGTGCATTGGAAGGCGTTAAATACGAAGCTTTTATACGCCGATACGCCACAATATGAACCAGCGTAAAAGCAGAATCGTCGTGGAGGCTCTCTTAAAATGGTAATTTAGCGAAGCGTCGGCGACGATTAGGAATAAGCGTATCGAAAAGTATTGATTATAGGGTGTACGCGCGAATAAGTAGTGCACGGTTCGACACGATGAAATTTATACATATACAAACCAGCAAACTTGTTCGTTTTCAATTTATTTCTGCTTAATTTACATCAAGCAGTAAACTCTACATTTTAGCGTAAGAATTTTACCGTTCACTCACCGGGGGCGCAATTTCCATTAAAATGGGTAACATTACACGGGGCTTTATATAAACAAAAGGTATTATTATGCTCGTTTTGGAACGACGTCGGCGCTGGTGGCCCGTCTCTCCGCGTCGCGCTTCTAAATAGTCATCGGTGTACGCGCGATAGAGGGCGATGGTTTTTGGTTAACAGACGGTGGAAACCGAGTTGCGACCCGCTCTTTATGGAAATTAGTAATTTGTATTCGGAGTTGGAATGCGGTCTTGCCGCGCGCGCCAACTTACGACGGTCGGGGGTAGAAAGGCTATAAATTATTGCATTTTGGCGTGTTCGCATTCTGAAGTATCTGGCTGGCGCGCGAAAGGCGAATTTCCACGCATTAATAACATCCGACGTAATGCGGTATTAAACATGTCGCCCTCTCGTCCTCGCCGCCTAAGTCGTTCTCGGTAGCGCCGCGTATGTACTCAGCGCCGCGTTCGGTTTTCCGAGTCGGATGAATAGAGACGTCTCTTTTTTTTTACATTTCTGCCTCGCCTTCCTTTGCCTATAGTATTTTCGAAATTACTGCCGTTTTTCACGCAGACAACCCGTATATACCATCTACGCCATTCGGCAGCCTTTCCCGGTACCGTGATGTGCCTCCACACTCACACGTACCGTCGCACATATACCACATACACGCGCTCGCGTACGCTCTGATAAAAACGTCTCGTCAAGCCGCAGCCTCCGTCTATATGGAATTGCTAAAGATGAAATTACGCGATAGCCGCAGATGGATGTTTTAACGTATTTATGGCCTGTTTTTACCCCTCCTTTGTATAAAATATCGTCCTATTTTTCTCCCATACTTTTCCTCTTCTTTCTCTCCTTTCTATTTCAACCCTTCGGTATTCGACGTGTACTCTCGTTTCGTGTCAACGCAACTTAAACGTTCTAACAACGTTACAACATTTCCAACAAATCCATCTTCTCTGTATCGCTACGCCAGAACACCTGATCCAGCCGAATGCGACAAGAAAATATTCATTCGACGGCTATATCAGCTACACGGCTTTGTAAATATGATTAGAATGGGGAAAGATGCCGTTCGAAAGTCGCTTATACGTAGACGTGATCTTTTTAGCGAGAGTTATTTAAATAAATCCACGTGAAATATCTTCACTGTATTTTTTTCTAGGCTGAAAAAGAAAAAATAACGGGTTTAAATGGATAAATAATTTTTTTTAAATTGAAAAAAAAACTCGACGTGTCGCGGTTCAATTGCATTTCGTTTCTGTGGGATGATTTACATGTATCTATCGTGTTCCTCCTTCTATCTCTTTAATAAATCTTAAATGTTCTAGCAGCAAAGATAAAACCGTTTTTCAGAACTGTAGGATGTTTGCGCATACCTGCCGCATAACCCCTCTTTTCTCCAACACTGCGCATCTTCATAGGTAGTGAAACCGGTTTTCTTAGAACGGTAGGAGGTACGAGCATACCTGCCGCATAACCCCACTTTACTCCCACACTGTTTGCGCGCCTTTATAACGGAGGCGAAACCGGTTTTCTTAGAACTGTAGGACGTTTGCGCATATCTACCGCATTCTCCCTCTTTTCTACAACACTGCGCATCTTCATAGCAGTAGTGAAACCGGTTTTCTTAGAACTGTAGGACGTATGCGCATACCTGCCGCATAACCCCTCTTTTCTCCGGGAGTTGCTATTCGCCCCACATCTCGATACCCGTTCGTGCTAGTTCGCGAACGATTCGTTTTTCGTTTTGTCTTCATACATATTTTTTATGAAAGAGTTTGGATTGGATTTCGTGGTTCGGTATTCTTATAGTAATCGTAAGTATGCTCATTTCATAAATTTGCAAATGTGAACATTGCCCCAAAGTTTTTGAAATACAATTTTTCTGTGGTAATCGGTTGCTCTGGCAAATGAAAGAAATTATTTTAATTATATTAATTCAATTTTTTTTCAATGTTCATTGTTTTTTTATCTATATTCCATAAGAACAAACCAAATTTAATTCCAAATATGTGATTTGTGAATTTTTTATTTTTATATTTTGTAGAAAATGCATTTACATAAATAAAAATGTTTGCAAAAAAATTAATTTCAATTATTTCTCTATACATTACGCTTATGCAAAGCCACAAAAAGACTACTGAATAGTGTTCGAACTTCTGAGTTGAATCGGAGTCATTTCAAACTGAATCATACGAACGAGTATCGAGATGTGGGGCGAATAGCAACTCCCCTTTTCTCCCACACTGATTGCGCGCACTTTCGTAATGATTAATGAGGTAAAAATTTTCATATTTTAATTCTGAAACCAAACGCATTTTGACTCTTGTTTTTAAGTTTACTACCCTTTTCAATTGTGAATTGTTCGGAATCACTTTCATTTCACGGTTATTTAGATATTTCATCATTTTTACCGACGTTTCATAGTTACTCGCAAAAAACTTCAACCGAGAACTTCCTCTTTTTCAACACTTACACTTTTGGTTTCTTCAACCCCCCCCCCCAAACTTCGAGAAATACAGCTTAATTACAATGTTTCATTTTCTTTTTCGATTCCTATTACATCAGTGAATTGTGATAAAATGATGAACATATGCATCCAACATACGTATATGAGTATACCATATAAGTAATTAAGTATATAGTCATCTGAAATTTTATCATCGACGAACGCGCGTCAATACTATGGCTACTCTCTCATTTCAGAATTCCATCGGTTATCGCTATAAATGACATTGTGATAACTTATGCGAATAAATGACTAACCAATGCTATTATTATTCAATTTAAAAAAAAAATGAATGCATGAGACGTGTGAAAAAACGTTGATGACAAGTTCAACAGTAAAATACGCGATGTTCATGTATTTCCTTGTGATACAGTACAGTGAGACAATTCAATGAAGAAGTGCAGAAAAGACATTATGTAAGTACCTAATACTTATTTTACTATTACAGAGAGATAAATTTTGAAATTATACACCCTAATTTGAAATTTTCAAAAACGTCAAAATATATCGGGTGCCTGATTTTTATGCCACTCCAATTTTTTTTTCAATTTCATAGCAGAAATAGTATGATGACTTCAACAATATTGAATTGTATATCTAATTCGATAAAAAAACCAGCCTAATGTAAGTTATTTCTCAACAATTGACTTCCTCACAGTGAAAGAACTCGACGTTACACCGGATCTCAATATTAACTCAACATCATGAATCACACCTCAAATGCAACATTAGCTACAACCATCATTCCAAGCCACACCAATGATACAGGTTTTTTCAAGGAAATACCGGTGTTTGAGAAATTTGGCTACCTCCCTATACCAGGACTTCTGCTTTCAATAATTTGCACCACAATCCACCTCTACAAATTCTTTACCGCCGCAGCCGAACAACATCTGGGAACTAAAATCGAAACCTCATACTGCTTCAGTTTATTATTGATTTATTTCAATATTCTCGTCGGAGGTGTATGCACGTCACATAAGCTCCTTCATGATCTATCAGTGATCTTTTTATCATCGTCCATATACTTACGCACGGTAGCCTCGATAATCCTGTTCGTAATAGCTTTTAATATATGTTCAACTTTCAAAGAAGCTAATTTATCGTTATTTAGCTGTGTTAATTCTTACAAAGGAAACTTCATATACTACTCCATGTTCGTCTGGGGTATCCCTGCTATTTTCGCCATCTTCGTACTTATCGGTCGTTCAAATAGTGCCGCCATATACCTTTATATTTTCAAAACCGCTAGCATATTGATACGTATGTTGTGCCTGATTCCGTGTTGCTTTGCTTTACTCTACATGAGACCGAAAACAAGTTTTCTTATTTGTTTGAGATTTATCGTGATAAGCGGAGTATTTTCTATTTTGCCAGTTATCGTGTACATTATTAAAACTATTTTCACAACTTGGAACTGGGATGAGGAGAAATTGAAAACTTGTTGGGCATTATCGGATTTATTTATTTGTTACGAAGGGTTCGTTATTGGGATATTTTTCACATTTAGAAAAAATACTTTCGCTGGGATAGCAAATCAAAGGAGGAGCACTGTATGAAATGAAGCATACTTTTATACCATTTGATTTATTTTCGTTTACTTGTACATGCTAGTGTAGTATTGATAATTTTGTTTCGTTATCACATGTACTTTCTTAGGATCAATAAATTTTCTTTTATTGCTACAAACGTTGTTTAAATATCTCATTTTTTGATTAAATAATGAATAAATTAGGCACCAAAGTTTCAAGAAATGCTTCTACAGGAAATTGATCTTGTTTGTCATGCTCCCTCCACATATGCACTTATCATTTGGTAGATGTAAAACAACACTTCTGGAAGTATTTAGGGAAAATTTATTCACAAAATCTACTCAGGTCTGAGACCAACAGCATCTACTATATTCACATCATCCTCCATAATATTTGTATGTACTTAAACACCAAATTTTCTGATTTTTTTCTTTTTACAAGACTTATTTAAAACATCTTGACGTCCTCCTCCTCAACCACAACATCACCATTAAAGCCATACCTCAACTTATACATTTACACATTCGATAAAACCCAAACACCTCGAGCTCACTGAAGCACAACTTTCGCAAAATTCCATCCAATGGAATCACGCTCCTTACATCTGCACTTCCCGCTTCACGACCTCTCATCATACCTCGAAACATCAAAATATTCCGAATTCGACTATTGTTTGGTACGATAAGTTGTAATCGCATTGTTACATACATGCACAATTCAAACTTCGCGTAAAGCCGGATACTTTATAGGGAAAAATTTAATTTCGCGAACAAATAACGCTCGTTAGAGTGAAATGAAAATAGCTACTTTTTTCTCCTCCGCCCTTCACTCACCCCACTTCAAGCCCAGTACCGAGAGCGATTTCACGAATTTCATATTACAAAACCATACAGCGAGTAACAGCGCTAACACATATAAACGAGAGAAGGGCGCATGATGATTATTCAAAATCAACCCGACGTATTCCCTTTGTTTCATTTATATGTCTGCGGGAATTTACTGCCATATTTGTAATATCTGTGTACGTCCGTCGCGTCGCTGCGCCGTATATACGATTTTAATATTTATCGTATACCGTAGCAGTGGTAACGCGAATATGTGCAAATTTTCGTCTTTTTAATTGCGTACATTTAATTCGTTCGCTTTCTGTAAAACGTTTGTCGTCGAAAAAGAAAAATTGTAATTTTAATGGATAAATTGTATCGTTCGTTGGCGAACTTTTAATAAATTTTTCGCCGTTCGATAGAGCCAATTTTTAATCTGTATCGTAACATAAGAGCTGTAAAAATTATTTAAAATATTTTTGCGGGAGGGAAGGGGATGGGAACACGAAAAAACGTCTGTTGGGTATATTTAGCTGCAAACGAAACAAGATCGAATAACTTCATTGTCAATTTTACCACTTTAACCCTTTTTAATACAGGAGAAAAAATATGTAGATGTACATCAAATGTCAGAAAAAATTGGAGAGATTTTATTTGGATGAAATTTCAACAATTGTAAATTTCGATTACAAACAATCATGGAAATCTGTATTTCGTAAATTGGGGCATTTTTCCAAAGAAAAAATTTGAGTTTTGTAATTTTCGTGAAGTTGAGCTGATGAAAATTCAGATGGTCCAATTTTTAAGGTCTCAGCTGCAATAAAAAGGAACTTTTGCAATTTTTTATTTTGGAAAAAAATAATCCAAATTTTTACAAATACACTTCTCAGGTCTACAATAGCAACAAACTCCTCCTTGACGTTGGATGAATAATTACAAATAATCCCAATTTTCTCTTTGCATTCACTCGCAACCAAATTATCAGAAGAACCTCGATATCTTCTCAGGATATCTTCGCTCTACCCACAGAATTTCCACACAATAACCTTCGTTCTTCGAGTAGTAAATTTATGTCAATCCTTTGCTCATCTTTACTCCCACTCACAACCAATAAATCTCGTACAACGACAAATTGCGACGAAACTTAACGAAATGCGCCAAAAAAAAGGTACGCTATCCTCCTACATTTATGATACATTTCGTTGAAACCTCGGGAGTTAAGAAATAAACGAGACGAAAAAGGAGGAAAAAAGCTGACATTAGAAAAGAACTAAAACCTTGTGATCCTTTAGTATACTAAGCTTATACGCCATATACTATATTACCACGTTACAAGTATATGTTTCCAGAATGACGCTAATTGGAGACGGGATATTTCTTCATTTTTAACCATTTCCCTCATCTATAGCGTTGCCGGTTACGAGGGCACGTGGAATTACGTCAAAACGACCTCGCAAAAGCACAAAAAACATCGAACAGCGCCGGATTACGACGTACAGCTTTACGACAATATCCCAAGACCCGCGGTAACCGTAAAATTAAAAACATGCAAAAACACCGAGTAACATTTTACAGTACATTTCTTCAAAAACGTGTTTAATTATCTTGGAAAAAAACACTAAGGAAATTACCATTCGATAATCGCCGATAAATCAAAAAGGGGGAATTTCAACGTTTACACGTCGAACGACGCTATACGCGTCGCCATTACTCGATTTCATATTTCTATCATTCCACGCTAAAAAAAAACTGCCGAGGAAAAGAAACGGTGCTAAATTAAAAAGAGATTAGAAAAAGAGGAGAATAAAAATCGAGAAAAAGTAAAAGGATAAATGTACGTAATCGTTATTAAAAACTATCGCAGACGTCGGCGGGTGCGACGAGACGTGCAAAAAAGCCATAAATTAACGTTTCAAAAGGAAAATCACAAGAAGAGGAGGAAAATACGAGAAAAAAAACGCCGAATGAAAGAAGACAAATGGTATTATTGACGTTATCAGTTTTCGCACGATTTCTTATTTAAATGAGAAAATATTCGCCAACTATAGAATTTTTTTATGAAATTTAAAAAAAAGATCTGTTCGCGTGATAAGAAATGCAATATCTTTCAATATTTTATATTTACTTTTTTTTTCGTTTTTTCCCTTTTTTCATCGATATTACGCGTGTAGAAGTAGAGCGTGGTGTGTAGTTTTTCAATAGAGATGAAAGTTTTGTGTGAAATGTCGTCGTCGTTTTGACGATGACGTGGAATTTTTTTCACGAAGAGACGACGCGACGTTTAGGTCTTTGTTCAATTTTTTTTTT
>QBDW01005611.1:0-20625 GCA_003261595.1 Maconellicoccus hirsutus | reverse complement strand
AAATCGAAATTACTATATCAAAATGGAATCATCGATACATCAAAATCGAAATTGAAACATCGAAAATTTTAATCGATGTATCGAAATCGAAATCACGTTTTCAAAATCGAAACATCGATCGATGCATTAAAATTCAAATCAAACCATCGATATATTAAAAATAACAACGTTGAAAATTCAAATCGATGTTTTAAAATCGAAAACATTACATCGAAATGGAAATTAACATTTTCAAAACCAAAATATCGAAAATTGAAATCGATACATTGAAATCGAAATTATTGTATCGAAATCGAACCATCAATATATCGAAGTCAAAATCAAAATATTGAAAGCGAAATTACTACATCGAAATCGAACCATCGATATATCGAAATCACATTTTCAAAATCGAAACCATCAAACCATCGAAATGTTGAATCGAAACATCAAAAAATTGAAATCGACCTTATTTAATTTTTTGATTTTTATTTTGTGATACCTAATTTCAAAAATCATCTCAAAAATAAATTAATTTAAAAATCTTTCTATCTTGGAAAATTTCCATGCATGAACTTGAGACCTCAGTCTATGTTAATCTTGCCTTCCAAAAAAATTAATCCATATTTAAATCAGTTCCTCTGACTCGACGAACCCGCTTCACTTCTCAACTGAGGCCGAATGAAACGGATTTGTGTATTTGGCTGAAATCAAAATGGAGAATAATCAATTACTTGAACTTTTTTTTCAATTTAAAATCTTCCTTATTTTATTCGTTTGCTGATAACTTATCAAATTGCATCGAAAGGGGAAAAATGATGAAATGAAGTTTGTAAAATATTAAATAAGGAAAATTCCTTGTGGCAATATTTTTCTTATTAGTAGAGTTTTATAAAAAAAAAAGAATTTTTAAAAACTCATTTCAATTTGATTCAAACTCAGGTGTCCTTCGACGTAATATTTTTGGAACCGGAAATACGAGAAAATAGTTCAAATAAAAATTGTAGAATGCACAAAAATGAACACTTTTCGTACAATTTTTTTCCAAAGGGTCAAAACAGAAAAATTTTAGCTACTGAATACTAATTATTAAATGAAAAATCTCCAATTTTGAGTTTCGAATTAAATTAAATATTTTGAATTAAGTATCTACGCGTAGCACAGAAGTGTCCATTATCAAAATCATGATTTTTTGTGATTTGATAATTGTTAAAAAAATTCCCACAAATATGATGCAATTTTGAAAATTTCTCAATTTGTTATACACGATTGTAAAATATTTTGAAATTTCTTTCGCATCAAATGATTCCTCACATCAGTCTATTTTACAAAAAAAAAATCACATTTGAAAAAAATATATTTTCAAGTTGAAACTTGAAAAAATAGAACTGTTTACATGTATAAACCCGTAATTTTCTAATACTTAAAATCATCGTAAAATATTTCCATTCGCATCTCAACCACTTCACGCTACCAAGATAAAATGATTTCAACGTTAAACACCGTATCGTAAAATGCAACGTTTGCCACTGAAAATTGAAAACGTAAACAGTTAATTACAATTTAAAATAAGCAACCGTATCCGGTTTCTTCCAAACGGCCATATACTCAGTACTCACACCAACGACACAACTGCAGCAAAAAAGTACATTGTATACGTTTAAAATAAAGTTGTTCAAGTTATCAGTATTGTTATCACGTTTGCATGGTATGCAGCGAGCAACAAATCGAGATGCATCAAACTTGCCTAGTTCCAATAATCCAGTTGTAAAGAAGAAGCTAGTCTTCCGTGAGCCTTAATTGGTCAAATGTTGGCATACATTTTATAAAAACCGAATCTTCACCGTTATCGCGTCTGCGCAACATCCGTTTTGGGCTTCTGGTCGAGATGCACTTCAAGACGAAAATTTTCCTTCGGTGTTGATTTATCTGGGGAAAAAAATCGTAAAAGTGATAATGCTTCCCACACTTTGTAAAACCTTTCTAATGATGAGAACATAGGTCTTTTTCACTTCTTCGGCGTTGTATTAAATGTTCCAAAATTATGCGTTTTAACACGAAATACAGCAGATTGCGCCTCGTCAACGTTCACGGTTCGTATCAAAAGATCGTTATCGATACTACGTTTTCGTGTTTTCTGGAATTTTTGCATCCTTATCATTTTACATGAAGTAGATTTGCGCAATTTTTTTTTTGTGAATACGTGGTAAAATGCGTTATTTCACGCAACCGAATTATTAATTTGTCACGGTGAAAATTATGATTCAGCGACTTCGAATTTTTAATGAATTAAAGCTCAGGTGTTCGAAATCATTCATTGATTAGAATGCAATGTCCGATTAATGTACATTCCGTTCATTCAGGAATGTGTGATGGGTTTCGTTCGCGTGAAAGTGAATCGAACGATTATACGGCGTTCCGGTATGCAAATCTAATAACACCGCATTTCTAGCCTTGGATCTTCGTTTCGTTGATTCTACCGGTGAACTGAGAAATCAACGGGTAAATTTTTTTTGAATGAAATAGTTGAGAAAAAATGTGTCTGTGAAAAAATTCCTAATAATTGAAAATGATCATCGTGAAATTCTCTACTAAATTTATCCGAAGCGTTTTCCTCGAAAATATGATTTCGACGAGGAAAACCATTTTTTATGAAATTTCGAGAAGTATCAGAAATACTTTTACTAAAGAGTAGCGATAGTTTTGCTTGTTTTTTTTTTTTACATTGAGTGACTTTATTTTCGCGTAATTTTTCGTGCTATGAATTCGCATCATGTATCGATATTCTGTCGATTCAGTTTATTTTACGTGGTGATTCTCTCAATTGATGTTCATTCAGGAATACTTTCTCGTATATTTTTTGAAAATGTACTTGATTAATGTGTTGCCATAATTTCGAAGCTTTATTTCATATTCTTCAAGGTGTTTTACCTGAAAAAACGACAGAGTAAAATTTTCAGTATTCGTGAAATACCTTGAAAATTGAAAAACAAAATTATGAATTCATCTAATATGATAAGTGAACAAAAAATGAGATAATCCATTTTAATTTTGAGGCATTAAATCATCAGAATTGATTTTAAATTATTGGAATGCGAACATTCGAAACGAAAACAAAATATTAAAATTGTAATATCAGAATATCAAATCAAAATCGTTTTACGAAGATTTAAACATTAAAATCGAAATATCGAAATCGAATTGATGTATCGAAATATTGAAATTAAAATATCGAAATCGAAATATTAAAATTAAAACGTGAAAATTGAAAAACTGAAATTGAAGTATCGAAATCGAAATATCAAAATACAGAAATTGAAGCATCGAAATCGAAATATTGGAATCGAAATATCGAAATCGAAGTATCAAAATCGGAATATCAAAATCAAAGTATCAAAATCGAAATATTGAAATCGAAACGAAAATCGAAATTCTAAAATTGAAGTATCGAAAACAAAATATTGATATCGAAATATCGAATTAAAATATCAAAATCGAAATACCAAAATCGAAATATCAAAATCGAAATACTAAAATTGAAATATCAAAATCGAAATACTGAAATTGAAGTATCGAAATCGAAATATTGGAATCGAAATATCAAAATCGAAATATTAAAATAAAAATATCGAAATTAAAATATTGAAATCGAAATATTGAAATCGAAATATTGAAATCGAAATATCAAAATCGAAATACCAAAATCGAAATACTAAAGTCAAAATATCGAAATCAAAATATCGAAATCGAAATATCGAAATTGAAATATCAAAATCGAAATATTGGAATCGAAATGCTGAAATTGAAATCGAAATATCAAAATCAAAATACTAAAATTGAAATATCGAAATCGAAATATCGAAATCGAAATATTGAAATCGAAATATCGAAATTGAAGTATCGAAATCGAAATATTGGAATCGAAATATTAAAATAAAAATATCGAAATCAAAATATTGAAATCGAAATATCGAAATTGAAATATCAAAATCGAAATATTGGAATCGAAATGCTGAAATTGAAATCGAAATATCAAAATCAAAATACTAAAATTGAAATATCGAAATCGAAATATCGAAATCGAAATATTGAAATCGAAATATCGAAATTGAAGTATCGAAATCGAAATATTGGAATCGAAATATTAAAATAAAAATATCGAAATCAAAATATTGAAATCGAAATATCGAAATTGAAATATCAAAATCGAAATATTGGAATCGAAATGCTGAAATTGAAATCGAAATATCAAAATTAAAATATCGAGATTAAAATATCAAAATCGAAATACTGAAGTTGAAGTATTGGAATCGAAATATCAAAATCGAAATATTGGGATTAAAATGTCAAAATCGAAATAATCGACAACAAAATATAAAAATCGAAGTACCAAACTTGAATTGTCATAATCGAAATATAAAAATCAAAACATCGAAATCGTAATATTTACGTCAAATCATTAAAATAGAAATGGAATTGAAATGAAAATTACAAAAATATGTGTAACTTCTGAATTTTTTTGAAAACAGTTTCTTCTTCTTATCACAACTGTGCCTGAATTTTCCTTTTTTCATCTTCTACAAAAATCACTTAAAAATCGTCCCGTGCAATGAAAAATTGTTACAAGTTGCACTATTGGAATAACAAAAACAAAATAAATACGTAGAATACGAAAAATTGAATTCATTTTGCGGTATAAAAATAGAAACCCGAACACTCCTATTTTCAAGCCTCTACATGAAATGATACAAAAAGTCATTCTTTCTACCAGAAATCTAAAACTAAAGATGTTATTTTTATCGCGACATGAAATTAATTCTGAAATAACAGACTCGCTCCAATAAAAAAGTCGCATTAAATAATACACAAGTATGACAACTGGATGTATTCAAGTGATAATACGGTCATTTCGAAACACCTAGTAAATTGTCGAGACATCTTGGCGAAATTTTATTACAAAAATTTTTCGATAAAAATGAAAGCAAACCTATAATGATAAATAAATTATCGTCGCTGATAAGTGACGTCATCATGACCAAAGTAGGTCTTTAAATACTCGAAATGGAGAATTTAACGATTCATTTATACTGAAATGCGCACGTAGAATTGTCTTATAGTGGAACATTTTATAGTAAATTTAAGAAATAAGGGGAAAACACCAATTATATCATTGTATTGGTACTTCGAAGTAGTAAAATTATAAAATAGATTAAACAGGTTTTCTCGCGCCATTGAAATGAGTTGTAAAAATTTGTCGCCATTTATATTAAAATTCTTTTTTCAATTTTGCCACTAAATAATAGCCGGTGTGTTGCCATTAATGAAGACTATCTTGTTAGATGGCTTGATATATATGCTTGGAACTTGTACATAAAATACGGGCTACCGTTTAGTGCAAATTTTATATACAGATTCGCTTATGCTAATTAGAAAAGCGAGTTGTTTGTATAAATGTCGTAAAATTTTACGATAATGGGTGTTAAATGTAGATGACGTTGGCGGCTCGAATGTAATTTGACGTTGGACTCGGTAATTTATTGAAATTGGTGTTTTTCTTTTGAATGCTTCGTAATGGAGAATAAGTCTGCGTTTTTGTACATGAACGAAAGCGTTATTAAGTTGTTCATGAGATTGTCGCCTCGAACCTAGGTTTCGTTTTGTAGTGAATAGGAGTTGAAGTGATGAACGAACAATGTGTTTGGTAATTACATTGATCGGATTTCGTTTAGATTTGTCGAGTCATTAGATTCGAGTTATGAAGATTTGGTATCGAGGCGTATTATCGTTTTGTATAGTTTTCGGAAAATGCTACAGGCTGGTGAAATTTACGATTTTTTATATTTATCGCGGCTGCAACGATTGACTTGCAGAATTGAGTCGTATAATTTGATGAATATTAAATGCCATTTTGCGCATGCGTATGAGATCTATGTTAAGATATTTTACACGATGAGTAATCGAATTGGTAATTCATCGAAGACACGATCGTTTTGCATGCTGAAGAGCTACGTAAACATGTATTCTACTTTTACAAATCGTGTTTCACTTTTGAATAACGCAATGGTTTATTTTTCGCAGCTAGGGGAGGAAGTAGACGTTGTAGAAGCAATATCCAGCTCATCGCAAAGTTCCTCGTCCGACCAAAACGATCAACAAAATGCCGTCGCTCAGCATCGCGAAGATACCGAACAAGGTAACCCCGATCAAGTGGCTCTTGAATCTGGACCCGACCAGGAGACGACAGCAAAGCACGGATTTAATCAAGGACCTCCTCGAGATATACCTTTGTCGTTACCGTCACGCGTTCCGGGCCCGGGACCGCTCCATCATAACCATGCTCATCCACCCGCTAAACCGTTCCCGAATCATCATCAAAATGTAGCTTATCACGGACCTCCGCCTCCTTTACCTCCGGCTGCGAATGCTCCACAAAAACAGACGCCCGAAGCGATGGAGAAACTGTACAGCGGCGCTAACGATCCTTGGCCTATTGCGACGACAGATACGCCTAAAATAGTTAATTTGGATGTTAAATGCGAGAAAAATTCTATGAAAGTTTTTATCGGCTTTGATAAACCGTTTTATGGTATTGTATTCAGTAAAGGTCACTACAGCAATATACATTGCGTCCATTTGCCAGCCGGATTGGGCAGAACTTCGGCTACGTTTGAAATCAGCATTCATGCTTGTGGTACCACTGGCAATACGGAAAATGGTTTATATGGTTATGGTGCCGATTCCGGTTCCGGTACGTATTTCGAAAATATCATTGTAATACAATACGACCCTCAAGTACAAGAAGTATGGGATCAAGCTAGAAAACTAAGATGTACATGGCATGATCAATACGAGAAATCAGTAACATTCCGGCCATTCCCAGTCGACATGTTAGACGTTGTACGAGCCGATTTCGCCGGTGATAATGTCGGTTGCTGGATGCAAATACAAGTCGGCAAAGGTCCCTGGGCCTCTGAAGTATCAGGTTTGGTGAAAATCGGTCAAACGATGACGATGGTGTTGGCCATCAAAGACGACGACGCCAAATTCGACATGTTGGTACGTAACTGTATGGCTCACGATGGTAAACGCGCCCCGATACAATTAGTCGACCAAAGAGGTTGCGTCACCAGATCGAAATTAATGTCTAGATTTACTAAAATCAAAAACTTCGGAGCTAGTGCCTCCGTTCTATCATACGCTCACTTCCAAGCATTCAAATTCCCCGACTCGATGGAAGTACATTTCCAATGCACGATTCAAATCTGCCGATACCAATGCCCGGAACAATGTTCTGATCCTAATGCTATTCTGCACTCGCAACATGACACTTTACTAGCCGCTCACCACGGTTCTATTAGATCAGACGCCGTGTACGGACCGCCTCCTCCGGCATTACCCTTGGATGCGTATTTACACGGTAACTCGCGCAGAGACGAGAGGCGAGTACGTAAACATAAAAGAGAAGTGAATCCGGAAAAAGAAGAAGTCGGCGTGAATAGGATAATCAAAGTTGTATCCACCGGTGACTTGACATTTTCCATCGACGATACCTCCAATAGTTCAGCTCCCACTATGGTCTTTCCGACCAAGACTTTCGAAGAGAGTGCGTCCATGATATGCATGACGTCATTTGGATTTTCCGCCACACTAGTCTTTCTATTAACGATACTATTTATTTCTTGCTTAATTTCTTCCGTATTATGTGTCAGGTTAAGGTCAAATCCTACGCAGAAAAAGGCTCCGATGCCTAATGTACTAACGAGTAAAAAATCAACGAAAAATGTTTTCTAAAACGATAACACCGAACTGAATCGTATTCATTTTCGCATTGCATTTAATCAAGTTTTGGTACGCGTAGCCCGAGCGAAAATTTTGCTCAAATCTATCTTCGTTCGATAGTTGCAAAAAGGGATTCAGCGTTATTGAAACAAGTCGTATGCCAAAAATATTTCGTAACGTTCCTATATCTTACTTTATCGATTATTGGAATTTCAACTTTCAAAATGGAATTGATGTTATGGATTTGTTTCATTTTATCGAATATGTTCGCTCACTGAACCCTTTTTGCATTTATTTTTATTTTAAAAAAAAAATCAAAATTTTACGTTAAATTATTTTTATATTTTATGTTTTTTTTTTCTCTTTCGCCATCGGGAAGTTATATTTCTGTACTACATTTTTCTCGTCGAATTATTCATTACTTTGTATGTATTTTCGAAAAAAAAAAAGAATTTATACTTGTTTTTTACATTACTTTTGAGTTATCAATCGGATTCAAATGTTTGATAAAAATTATTATTCATGCGCATGCGCGAAGTTAAATAAGTTCATATCTTCATAATCAGTGTTACCTTTCCTGATTAATTAAATTGTAAATTCGTAATTTTGTTGAAAAATAATGATAAATAATTGATACGTCGATTCAACTACCAAACTATGATCGAAAATAAAAAATTTTACCGACTTGAAAGATGTATTTATAGAAATATTATTTTCTTATGCTAAAAACTTTCATTATGATAGTAGTAATTTATTCATTCAATTAAAAAAAATCAAAATATCTGAACTTTCAAATGATACGTATCGAGAGACTGAATGTTTATCCACCGATATTTTTTAATAAGCTTCCAGTACACAACGAAAACTTAGTAGAAATTCATTCGGCGACAATTTATTTTAAAATTGATTCACGATAAACTTTCAAAGAGATAGTTTTAATTTGTTTTTATTTTTTTTACAAATGTGTTTTTATTTGTTAATTTACGCTTTTATAATTTTATTTTAAATTAACACGTGCATTTTATTCATATTTTTATTCGCTTAGTTTTTATCGATGTAGAATGTAAATTTAAAAAGTTCTTTTCCCAAGTTAATTAACGCGTGATAACAGTGATATATCACTAGTGCTCTCAGTCTATTTATTCGAAAAACCATGAGACTTGTCCACTTTTTAATGATGCACAATAATATAACAAAGTACCTAGCTACTGTTAACGCTCAATGTTTTATTACTTGTAGTTTTTGTTGCCATAATTACGCTAAAGTTATATTTTTAATTTACGATTAATTATTGCGCGTCTATTTCAGTATAGACTTTCATATCTTTTATTATCTTATAGACGTTTAATTTGTGTGAAATTATTCGCTCATCGCGACAATGTACTTGGTACGTGAGCGAAAAAAGTAAAAGAAATATTCAAATATTCGCGAATGCGAAAGGTACTTCGAACCGGTTTATTTTACGAATGAAATAATGTGAAAATGTATTGTATAGGAAATTTTACAAGAATTCGTAACACTTCGGGTGAAAAAATTAAACGCGTTTTTAAAATATTATAGCTAAGTTTAGTCGACGTTAATTTAACCATTTTTTATGGCGTTTTCTTTTTTTTGCCTGAAGTGCAATGCACGCGCTTTAATTTCGTTAAATTATTGTAACGGTTGTAGTTTTATTGGATTTTTTTGTTTGTATATTTTTACGAAATAAATTGTAAAAATTTACTGCGAAAATTTTATTAAGCTTTGGAAGGATGTTTGAATTTCGTTTTAGTGCATAAGAGGCAAACAGCAAACATGTAGAAAAAGAAAGTTCCAAGAATTTTTTTTTAATTTAAAAAAAGTTAAAAATAACTCCCCTGAGTTTGGATTTATGAAACGATTTCAGTTTTACCAACCCTAACGAAAATCTAAACCAAATATCTCAACTATTCGGCATTAAAATATTGGTAAATTCGATTAAAAAAATGACTCGAATATAAGAAAAAGTGATTCATCTTTAAGATGCGCTTTTATTTTAAACATGCCAATGGTGTATTTGTGCCAGTATACGGAGCCGCTTCGTCTACTATTACAATTTTCACCACACCTTAATTGGCAACTGTAGGATTCCATCGCAGAATGAAGAGTTCCACAAGTTGCGCAGAAGAAATTATAATAATTATAACATATTTGGGAAGATATCGTTCAGGTTTCTTGATAATCCAGTCAACTAGCCAGTAGCGTTTCCAGCGGCTTAACCAACATTCATCTCCGTTTGCGTTCTTCTTCCCTCAACATCGTAATAAGAAAGACATAAGACAGGTTTTCTTCGGTTTGGTTAGATCAAAGCGGAAGACTGTTCCGGTTGGTACAAAAATTCCGCCAATCGAATCTAACATTTTCTAGGTCAGTGGTACTAACAAAACGAGTCAATGTCCGATATTAGTACAGGTGTGCGTATGCGCTATGCTGTATATGTCATATCTAGTCCGTCAGTGTTTCTACTTTCGAATTAAAAAGAATTTTTTTTCTGAAACGGAAATCGTCGAGATGGTTTTAGTAATGAATATAGATATGATGTAATGGCCGTTTGTAAAAATCTTGTCAAATTGAACTCGCGTTGCGGAGTTCTTATTGCCGGTGCTTGGTGAAATTAATTTTACTTTCCTGAATAACACGCATTAATGTGCTATAAATGGTTCAATTAACGGTCAACATTATCTTAAAGTGGCGTTGCATCAAATATTACTTACGTATTTGTAACGTAATGTGTTTTTATATTGTATGCTATTTTCTGATGGAAAATTGCGTATACAAGAAATAATTACTTTTTGGATAAAAAATTCCTCGAGAATTTAAATACCTATGCGAATGGCGTACTCTATGATATAAATAACCAACTTATTCTTGCTACTGAATCTTGTCATAAACTCGTTGATTTATAAAATATGAGAAGAACACTGAATAAAATATGAACAGGAAAAATTAATTATTCAAAAACTTGCTTCTTAAAAGAATTTTTCATCTTATAGCAAAACAAAAATCGTCTAAAATATCCATTCAAGTTCTTTCAGGTCGTCGAATAGTAATAGATTTTTATGTCTGCAAGTGGCGACACTGATTACCTGACAAATGATAAGGTACCTATGGACATAACTGATAACATTGTCAATTGTCATTCAATACTTGTACATTCATCGAGTCGTCGAATTGGCATGTGTAATTGTGTAAATATGCACATGTAGTAAATGTACAAAGCTACATTTGTATCGAATAATTACAATTTGATTCGATGCCATGTATTTAGTTTTTATTACAAACAAATTTGAAATCGATACAAATTAATAACACGATAGAAAGCATCGATTTCGTGTTCTATCCAGTCGATTTTTCTTTCACAACTCAAAACCGCAACATTAATAACTTTCTGCTTTTGCCACGAATTTAATAGATTGAAATGAAACTAAGCGGAATACAAAGAAAAAATAGTGTATTTAAAAATTCACATGTATGACTACGTTCAACATCACAACTTGTAATAACTTAGCCAACATGTGGAATTTCTAATGTTATAGAAATACAAAAATGTTTACTTAGAACAAGCAATCAATCAGTGCGTTATAAATGACTCAACCATACATATCCATTTAACTTGATGTGCTCAAGGTACAAGTAAACTTCTCCTCATTACATGAAATGTTAGTAATTTGACAAGACTAGGTATAACGTACCAACGTATTGGTGAAAATGAGATGAAAAATGTCGATGATAAATCTTCATAATATAGTACGTAATCACCGGTGTACAATGAAATGACATATTCAGATGAATTAGTACAATTGTGATCAGTTTCACTGGAGTAATTTTCGCCTTCTCGATACATTGTATTTGGTATGAACTAGTGACCGATATGTATAGATACTCGCACTTAGATAGTAAAACTTGTTTGAATGCTATGAGCTGAAATCTCATACCAGTTGAAGATACCTTTACAATTGTGTTAATGAAAGTTTTCATTAATGGATAAGAGATGTAGAAAATGGTCATGAGATGAATTGAATGATGATTTTGCCTTGAATACGGGTATACGTCGTGGAGCGATTAATACAGAAATATTCTCCCAAGAGATATATTAATTGAGTGGAAAATGAAACGATGCGTCAGTACTGAAAATATATCACTTGGAAGTGTTCTGAAATGAAATTTTCGATGGTTTTTTATTCGTTTGCCTAACATCGCTTCGACCGAGATAAGATACTTAAATGAACAAAAACATGCCTATAAATATAAGAATAATTTAATTTATATTCGTTGAAAAGCTGATTCATAATTTCCATCAACCACCCATCTCTTCCGATCACGCCATCATAACAGAAATTCATCACCATATGATTAACATTTAACATATAAAATATTAATTCGTGTTCAAAATCTCGAACAGCACTATCACCTACATCACGTACCATAAATTAACCGATGAAATAGTTTTTAAAACTTAATTCAATATTTTTATTGGTACGCGGTAATAATTTAAAAAATTACAGGATTCCCATCGCTGTGATGTTCACGTTTATTCAGCTTTCACGAAGTTCAATCGAAATAAACACGACTAAGGCTATGTGTTGAAGTACATATAATTATCAAGTAGACATATCTATTATGAGCCGATACAAAATATTACAAACAAAATTAAACAAAAATTGTACATAGAATTATACCTACAGTATATTGCAAAATTGAACGTAGCAGAAAGAAGTAAGTAGTACAATAAAGTAATCAAATAAAGCGAAAGTATCTCAATTCGTGTATTTAAAAAAAATAAAAATAAAAATAATCGCAAGAATTGTACTTGGCGAGTGAACTATATCTTATTTTCTACGCGGAAAATGAAATACACGATTGTATTGGTTTCACTAATAGTAATTCTCTAACTTTAAAAGTTATCATAAAATGAAGAAAACAATTCAAATTTCAGTTTAATTCGAGGTGAATGAAACCTTCGTCTGGATCTAAGATTTTGACTGCCTATATAAACGAGTATAGACTACTTCTTTTACACAAGACTAGCACCTATGAAGCGTCTACAGTTAGCTTCCAATTCCTCTAAAAAAATACTTAATTGGTATGAATTTCAACAAAAAAGAAAAACACGCATAGTTGGGAATTAGGCCTAATTTTATTATATTTCAACTTGTTAAAAATTTCTTATCAGTAGTTTTAAAGAAAAATCAACAATTATTTATGCGCGTAGCGAGTCGTTCATGAGTAACAAAACTGGAAAAATATACATGGGTACTTTTGAAACACTAATATCTTGAACATCACGACATAAATGAAAATTATTTCTCATTATCTTTTTAGTAGATAAATGATAATTATTAAGAGAATTTTCCTTCAACACCGGAATATATATCATTAATTTGTAATGCAATTGATTTTTATGGAAATGGGTATCAGTAGGTTTACTGAGGATTACTATGTTAATTCGATCATTTCATAAAATAAACCTAAATCATCATTAATCAGTAATCATCAATTAAGTAGAATTATTACTCGATCTTCGATCATAAAATTTCCTTTTAAGAATATTCAAACGAGTAATGATCAACGTCAACCTTCCTGAAGTAAATCCGCAAGACACAAATCGGTATTAGTCAGTTTGTCTAAACGCATATTTCAAAATACAAAAATAAAACCAAAAATACGTATATTCAGCCGCTGATTTCGTTAAACCACATAAACTGAATCACACAAAACAACTAGAATACAAATGTTTATTCAATAAAAAATTAAAAAATACATTCAATGAACTTTTGTACAACGCAACGAAATAAATCCATTACGAAAATTATTCCTTAATACGTATAAATAAATAACGAAACATCTAATTTCCAAATTGTTTGCCAATATTAATAAATTATAATTACATGCGTACTTATCAACAAACAATTCAGTTTTTGTTAAAACTATTGCGAATTAAAATGCGTCCATGAAAGTTAAAATTAAGATAATTGCAACATATCACAACACGAGAATGATAACGAAATAGAATCTATTTGCACATCGCGCTTGAAAGGCTCTTTGAAAGTGAATAAAGTAAAGAAAAAAAATGCAATAGAGAGAATAAAAACTAAAAAAAAAAAAATACTAAAATTAACATTCAAAAAAGCTATAGCTTTAATAACAAATTGACTTAAGAGCTTAAATTTTATGGTATAACATTACAAATATTAATAAAACAATATACACACAATTATATAGCAATGAGCAACGACGATCTTAATAACTAATTAACGTTAATAATAAAAACAATTTATTATTGTGATAATTAAGTAATTTTGTACAATACGCATCGCTATCACCAAAATTGATGAAATTTGTGTCATTTACGTTAACAAACGCAAACGTATTAAAACTTGAGAACGATAATTTATCAATTGAGGTACATAATGTGAAATTTCGTCCTCAAGATAGATTGCAATATGACACATATCTCAACGGTATTGTATCAATACACATGTAACAATTCACTAATACAACGAAACAATTATCATTAAAATTTGTATACACGAATCATCTAGTTGTTATTAATATCAACTTACAATAAATACATTTTCAAGCGTAATATTTACATCGTAATTTCTTTTCTTTTTTCAAATAACAATAAAAACATTTCATCAGAAAATACTTCTTATTTCTTTGGCATAACGGTATGATTAAATCGATTAGTATTTTCTGGTGTTAAATATTGGTTTATACTCGTAATTGTTCAATCTATGGAAGAAGGCGTAAAACATTGCGGGGAATTAATTCTCTACTGGTTTTCTGCATGAAACTAAATATACTTAGGAACAATAATATTAAAATGAATTTTATGCTTAGATATTCGAAAGATATTGTAGGTAACTTTAACATTAATACAACACAACTAGTTTTCTGCTCCACAGATATTTTATACGTTTCGTAGTGTGTGAATAATTTACATTATTTTTACAGGTATACGCGGTGAAGTTAACCAATGAAAAGTTGAAATACAATTTTGTTCTTGCGCTTAGAGCGTTGTTCATTAATTAAATACAAAGCAAATGGCATAATTCAACGATGATAATTGAAGTTTTTATTGTTTAAATTTAGATTCAATAGTTAAGCTTACGTTCAAACTGGTAAAATACATGTTTAAATTTTTCATTATTTTTTACTATTGTTGTTATTTTCCTACAAAGTAATTTCTGTACACTCAAGATGGAAGATATATACACAGTTAAGTACGTTCTTAGGTACCTCCTACTCATCACTTCTTTTGTAAATATTTTTAATGAGTTATTATCATACGTATATCTATTTCAAGGCATTAATGCACTTCTTACGACAGGTTCAGAATATCATCAGCGGGATGAATTTATATTTCTATGCACACACCCGGTACATTACATATGTAATTACTATTCGTAAATTTATCTACATAAATTTGCAAATTTTTCAATTTTATGGTTTTCAAAATAAACGTACAATTTTTCATTTAACTGATTTTTATTATTTTTTTGTTTTTAGTAGGCACCTACTTAACAAATTGCGTTATTTTCACGAATTTCAGAAGCAGTATTTTATACTTTTGAAACTAATAAATTTTTTCAGATTTTTATAGTCGATATTCGAGGTATCCGCGTTTAATAGGTTTCACGAATTTTACGATTTTGTGAATTCAAATAACCGATTTTTATTTCTATTTCGACGATTTTACGTTTTATTAATTTCATGATTGTGATAATTCTCAGACATATCTCAGCTCATTGGCAAATCACAAGAATAACGAATTTACCTACCGGCTAGATGAGTTATTCGAAGAAGCTATCAACGTAGTATTTTTTCTGTGGAATTATCGACTAAGATACAAACGTGAAACAAAAACATAATACAGCTTTCGTACTAAAAAATAAAATTTCCAGTACAAATGAAACTACTACAAGGATTCGATTTATTCCAACAAATTCAAACATGGTAACCTTTGTATTGAGCGAAACGAATAAAAATACAAAGATAAACACTTCATTCGCGTATTCTTCAACGCTACGTAATCCTATTCTTCAAAGTTATCACCATTTTGAGAAACACGCTCTAACGTTGCAAAACTGCTTTCAAAATTTCATTAAAAACCCACCGACAACGATAACGAAGACGAATACAAAAATAAAACGATATCTGTGAATCAGACTTAACCTCAACGAGTCTAACTTTTATGATTAGAGCCGGCTGGTCGTTGAGGTGATACTTCAGCTTGCGGCAATCTAGTACCGATAAGTCTTAATGCCATCCAATTGGCTAACGAATTAACAGCTAATCCGGCAGCGCCGGAGGTTTGGAATATATGCGACGTGTATTGTTGCTGATGTCGCATACGTTGCTGATGTTGCAAAATCTTCTGTTTTTGACGTTGAATTTGGTATCTATAGAGTAGAAATCCGGCGACGATTGCCGACAGAATGGCACATAACGCCATTAATATGAAAATGACGCTGAAGCCTTGTACCGGTAGACATATACCATATACCACTTCTTCTCGTATTTTACCTTGAAATACGGTCACCGCCTCTTGTTTGTTATCCGGTGTAAATGCCAGATCTGCTTCAGAAATAACTTCGTACAGCCCGCTAACGCCGACGTTAGCGTTTTTAGCTTTGCTGTCCGAGACGACAAATGATCGTCTTCTTCTTCTCTGAAAAGAAGACGATGGTTTTTGATTATTAGTACTATTAGGCGACACTCCTAAACTAGGTTCAGTATCGTCTTTTAATTTCCTTGGACCGTGAGGAAAACGTTCGTGCGGATCTCTTTGTAAGCTTAACGTATGATGTTGTGATAAGACCTATAAATCAATTGAATTTCAAATAAAATTGTGAAGTATTACTTTTCGCTTATAGTGTTACACGTGCTGATAGACTATTGCCAAATTCCAACGAAGAAGTGAGATAGAATAAATAAAAAATAGCCAATTCACAAAGAGAAAAGTTTAAAAAGATGAACTTGTTTTCGATACAGTCAAATCAAAGAAAACTAAAATTAATAATTGTTTAAGTATAACTCCTGCGATACGCTTTGTTCCAAAAATAGTCAAATAATTTGCAATTCCAATGAGCGAATCTCAGGTAATTATACATCAACAATGACTAAATCTACAAAGATCAAAACCCACGAAACTTACTGGTTGCATATTATGCGACATTTGCGGCATTTGCACATTATGCAAAACAGCAGGCGGCAAAGGCGGAGGTGACGAATCGCTAACCTCTCTCACACTAGATACAGGTAACGGCGCTGCTTCTGGCTTCGAAGGAACAGGCGGTTCTCCTTTCAAAGCGGCTGGATTCTGGTCATCGTAGGTAGTTTCATTTGGAACTTCTTCGACAGATTTATCATCGTATAAATCATTTGCTAAATTATTTGAAGGTGCTGATTGCCTCTTGGGCGGACTATCTTTGGGATTCGGTTGGCTTGAGTCTTGTCGTTCGATCGTGTTGTATTCGTCGAACGAACCTTGAAGACCAACAGGTCCAACGGAGTCGGCTAATTGGCAGTGATCTAGACACCCGTGTCGACAAATTTCCACTTTGCATTTAATATGTACGCTTAACGCGTCTGGGAATTTGAACGCGTGGAAGAAAGCGTATGTAATTACGGAGGCTCGTTCGTCTGATATTTTAGCTTTTAAAAATCTGCTTATCATTTTTGGACGAAGAACACATCCGTGTTCGTCGCTTAATTGTATTATATGACCTCCTCCGTCCGAGGCGGCGCACGATTTCACTCTCATGTCGAATTCGCCTGAAAGAATGGTCGAGTTAATAACGTCTAAATATAACGTAGAGATGAGTCGGCGTTATGGCCGCCGAGTGGAGGTTCTGTCCTGGTGGAATTTCAGTGTGACAGAAAAGTACATAAAAAGAAGCAATAAGCGGGAAAGTGTTTTTTAGTGATTTTTTAAATCATCAGTTTGATTCTTGTTGTTATCAGTTTTCTAGGTGAATTCTTATCACTAAGTAACGTTCACTTTTTTCATCGATTGTTAGTGATTATTTCTGTTAATCATTACTTTTTGATTCATAAATCGAACTTTACAAAAAATAACGAAACTTTTATCATCACTTTAGTTCGTTCAGACCTTCAGAATAAGAAAAATATTACATCATATTTTACACAGTAGACAAATACGTATTTGCGGAGAGTGGAAGTAGTACGTTTCTCACCCCGCAATACAATCAAGAGGATGTGACGTCATAGCTTCATTATTTTGATTCTGAGTGTCCTGAACCGACCTGAACAAACTATAGTTTATTTAGAGAGCTCTATGACGTCATGTTGTTTTTATTTATTATATCTCATTATCTATGTATCTTCGACTTCATCGATTCATAGACCATTTTCGATTATTTTGTATGAAAAATAACGAATAAAATTGATATTAGTGATAATAAATGTTCTGTTGAATCGGAAGAGCAATCTAGTAATCTACCAAACTCGAAGATTACACCTTGAATTATTTTTAAATTATTATCGCAATTTATGAAACATTTCGTAGAATTAGAAGTGTGTTTTGATAAACAAAAGATCATGAAAGAAATATTACATCTTTATGATTCTGAGGTCTTTTAATGTATATCAGACCAAAATACAATTTTAGCGTTCATTTAAATTGTTTACAAGTGAAAATAAATAACACAATTCAATAGAACTCGTCATGACGTCATGAGTATATAGTTAACAACTGATAACATGTTTCACTTAACTGATGATAAAATTCACCTTCGAAACTGATAACAGAACAGACAACCAAAAAACCTACTTCAAATCGCAACAATAATTTATTACACGAAATAAAAAATTTGATAAATTCATAAAAAGATAATTCCGCAGATATATTTCATATATATCATGGTGTATCGAATAAATTGCATCCGTATATTCACCTCTGTAATCATTTATGGCAACAACCAACGTCAAAGTAGATCCTAATGGTACAATTCCACTGACCGGAGGCGCCCATGGACCTTTACCGTGTTGTATTTCCATCCAACAATCCACGTTGTCGCCTATTAAAAAAAAACACCATTAATATAAAAAACCTCATAAATTGGCTGTAGAACTCGAGTAAAACCACCGAAACGGTTTCCTATTCTAGTGCACAGAGTAAATTTACAATGTTAATTTTTCAAATAGCATTTGGCGATTACGGTTTGTAACGTAGTAACGAGCCTATTATAAAGGCTAATATACATTGTATTGTAATAATATAGGTGATACCGGTGTTATACCAGTTTATTAGCATTTAATGTTTAATGGCGAACGTTACACGTTGAACGAACTAACTAGATCATCGAGCAAACGTACCTCGAAAATCCAACTGAATGACATCCAAATCGGCAATAACCATGGGTGGCTTCGAGGCAGTCTTTTCGTAATCGTTGTACCACTCGCATCGTAACCGTTTCGCCTCGTCCCAAACTTCCAGCAGATCTTTATCGTATTGAACAACAACGGTATTCTCGTAAAACTGACCATTCAGATCTGGTTTGGTGCCACAACGTGCGTACGCGATACGAAACGTATAATACGTTTTACCAGTAGATGGCGGAACGTAGATGCAACGAGGATCGCCGTATTGACCTTTAGATGAGACTATGCCTTCGAACGGTTGCGTAAATTGAAGATGCACGTCCATATGGTCTTTACCGCACATCACTTCTAATGATTGAATAGCCGGCATACCGTCTGGCCTTTCTAAAGGCCAAACGTCGTTACTAGCTGAAGCAACTCCGTCCTGTGAACATAAAACGTATTAAAATGCGACTACCCTTTTTGGTATAATTCAATTTTCACAAGAGTATTTTACTACGATAATACGTATCTTTGTTCTTGGAACTTTGCGGTAATTACTATTCGAGGATGTGTGGTCGTTGATCGTTTTATAGTATCTTATTTAATTACACGCTTTATCTTTCGAGTCGACTGACTATTTAATATTTAAGCGCTAAGCTATAATTCATTTTGATTTTTTTTTGTCACGCGAACTTCGAACTTAAACATTGTTGATGCCTTCTGTAAAGTTATGATTTTTTTTAATTCTGATGAGTCCATCGCGAGTATCTGAAATTATAGCAATTTCGCCTTCGTACCATCCGTGAATAATTCCAGTGTTTTAGATATTTAACGGAAGCGAAAATTGAAATGATTTTGATATGCGTGTCTTGTGTTTTAATTGTACGCTTAATCGAGCTGAAAATTTTCAACAAACATGTTCGAAGTGAATAAAAGATGTAAAATTATCAACGAAATGTAACATCTGCAGATTTTCACGAGGTTCAGCATTAGCTCGAGAAAAACCAACGTTTATACTAACGAGGGAACCTCTCGAGGTGTCTGGCTCGGATTTGAACGGGAGTTGGATTTTTGAAAAGAGCATGTCAAAAAACCTCCAAAACCTTGACCACATTTCCGGAAAACTCCAGTCGGAAACCTCGAGTAGGTTTTTCTAGGACAGGTTTTTTCATAGTAAAGCATTACAGCTAAAAACTTTAAATTCGTAGTGCTTTGTTATGAAAAACCTGTCCTAGAAAAACCTACTCGAGGTGTCCAACTGGAATTTTCTGGAAATGTGGTCAAGTCGGTTCAGTAAGATGAGAATAAGAGAGAACCAAGTTATTAGCTGGCCAATCTCAAATGGACGCCTTCTGGAGCATTTCGAAGTTCCTGGAGAAAAATGGAAATCGCGCTGGAGGCTCCAGAACGTCTTGCTGATGCGATTTTCGGGTTCAGCGGGTTCGAATTAGAGGGAAAACATTTCTTTCGTGATTTAAAATTATTTTTCGAGTTTTTTTTTTATTCTTTATTTTTAAT
>QBDW01005610.1:0-24092 GCA_003261595.1 Maconellicoccus hirsutus | reverse complement strand
TCGGCGGGTTCGAATTAGAGGGAAAACATTTCTTTCGTGATTTAAAATTATTTTTCGAGTTTTTTTTTTTTTTTTTATTTTAATGAAATTTTCGTAATTTTCAAATTTCAAAAATTCGCCAAAAATCGGAAAGTCAACTTGGGCAGCTAAAATTTTGGTTTTGGGGTTTTTTGACATGCTCTTTCAAAAATCCAACTCCCGTCCAAATCCGACCCGGACACCTCAGGTAGTTCCCTTTATCAGTCTAAAATTAAGATGAGCTTTAATTATTCATCAAGTTATTATCTTCTATCAGCCATTCAAACCACTAATTTTTCGAATTTACGAGTATGTAAATTCATTTAGTAAAGACTCGACGTTAAAAATACAACAAAATGGGAAACGCCGCCGTCTGAATGCGAATACGAAGTAGTGGGCCGACGTAGGGGGGGAGGAGGGTGCGAGAATAAAAGTAACGCGATACTTACACGACATGATCATTTGTTTTCGCGTCGAGATTTCTCTGGCGACGCGGCGTTATTTTTCAGACTCGACTACTCGTTATAGACCCAAACGAAGGTGATTTTTCTTCTGCTGGAAAAACTACAACGAATTTGGTATTTTCTTTGTCTCTCTCGTCGTTTTCGTACCGACGCTGGTACTTTTGCTCGTTATTATTTAAAAGTTGGCAAGACGCGTTACGCTCGAGGGACAACGAACGCCATTGTTGTTTCTACTAGTTGCATACGTTTCGGTAATGTTCTGGCCGCCGGTACCCCGCGCCCTCGCAAGGGCTCAAAAACAATGCATAAATTAATCGAAACTCGGTTGAACTCGGTAAACGGTAAGTTGCGAAGCTTTCGTGTGCTATATCGAGAATATTCGTCGAGCTTTTCGAATACGCATCGAATAAATTACCCTCGCAAGGGAAAAGGGTTTGGTAATTTATCTCGGGCGTGAAAGAGATCGCATTTGGACGATGACCGCTGCTGTAATATGAGCTAAACGAAGATATCGAATGAGTCAATATCGTGGTAGTTGCGCGATACGCGTGTTGACCATTTTCGGCGGGAAATACCCGAAAAAGAGGGACCCACCCACGAGACGAATTTTAATTCGGTGGCGGTTATTTTGTACTATTTTAATTACTATTTTATCGAGAAGACGAAGACGAGGGTGGAGAGGTCTCTGGTGGAATCGCAGGTTTTATACCGTTTTAACGGTCGGAATATTAATGAGGTGGTCGTCTGCGGTAAAGAGTTGGCGTCGCGACGACGACGGATTAAACGAATCGCGAAATGCTTCGTCGAATTGAGATTTTAATTTAAAGAGTATTCGTTTATCTTCGATAAGATGAGCCTGCGTAAATGGTATCGGTGGCTTATCGCGTACGTCGAGGAAGAACAGCAGGAGATATAAAACCGCCAAGTACAAATCTACCACGCGAGCTTCGTGCGGTGTATTTTTATTGGATGATGAGGGGAAGAGGAGGCGAAACGAGCGAGAGACTGAGGCAGAGTTGGTTGAAAATCTTCATGCAGTATGCTTTTAAGCTTCTTAATTAAGAACGCTTCGAGCTTTTGTTAGGGTTTTCGCGTACCTAGCAGACTAGGTGTATGTGGGGCAGTGTGAAGAGGCCGGAACGAGACTAGGAGTTTCGAAATGCGAAATGTTAGGAAAGGGGATATGGTAACGTCGACGAAAAGCTCTTTTTCTCGTTGCGAGCTGTTTAGGCGCATGTTTTGGTCCGGAGAAGTATGGCGCGATCATCGTGCCTATCGTGAGCGATAATTAACAGAGAAGGGTTTTTCAAGTGGTAGACGCCATGTTGACTGGAGTGGTTGGAATGGACGTGGCGACGTTGGATCTGCACGGTTAACCAGTAGTGTTCGGCGGTGCCCTTCCGGCATGATAACGTTGAGTGTAAAAAGCTCGATGAATTTTGATGATAAAAAGCTCGTGTAATATTAATCGAAATATCAGATCGGTCTTTGCGGAGAAATAGTGTTAATATGCCGGATGAAGGGAGGAGAGTGTAGATGCTTTGTTGTCGTGAATCTATAAGCAGATGAATTGAGGAGGTTGAGAGGCTGTATCGATTCGTCGAAGATAGAAGCAACCGTGAAGCTAATGATTGGAGACGGGTTTTAGGTGTATTTTCTCGAAGGAGTCGTGTCTATTGTGTTTTTCGTAAAACAAGAACTTTTTAGGTTGGTTTGGCTAGAGTTGAAGGTTGGATTTTTAGATGGAAGTTGGTTCGAAACTTGGTATATAACACGTACCGACGACGTGGCCGAGTTAAACGTTAAAAGATACGCTTTGTGTTTAAAATTAAACCACCGAAAACATTACACGCGTTCGGCTTCGTTTATTTTACAACGATAAATAGTAAATACAGTCCAGCCAGGCGAGATAACCGCATCGCGAGCTTTTATTTCGGCTATTCGTTTCCTCTATTTGGTGTATTTTTTTTCACACGCGCGCACGCTCACACGAAAACGAGCTCGAATATAAAAACCGAGAATCTAATAAAACACCCCTTTTTATGGCGTTTTTTTCCCCTTCTGCCAACATGTCGTACAAGTCCATATTACGGACTATAAATTTCGTTGAATGATGTTCCGTCATCGTGGTCGTTATGGGTGGTGGTTTTTTTCTCGCGTTGTGAGCTTCAGGCTGTTCGGTGTGATTTTTCATGTACGAGTGTATCGGATTGACCTCATGTGACGCGGAATTGGAAGGTGCGAATATGTGCTCGTAAATTTGTCGATTTTTTTCTGAATTTTTTTTCGAAAGTATTGCTTAATTTGGTTGCTTATTCATTTGGAAATGGAAGTCGATGTAAAGTATGCGCTTTTTTGATTTTCTCATGTATCAGATTCGTGTATTGACTGAAAATATCGAGCATTTCGCAAAAGTTCTAGCGTCGATGATACTACGATTGAACAGTCATCTTTGAAAATCATGGAAAAGTTGTAAAATGTAAATAAAACTTTATGAAAGTATTGAAGAATGCTTATGAAACATTGGAAGTCATCATTGGTGTTTATCAGTAACTCGACACATGTCTATTTTGGGAGATCTCGCAAATTGGATGTTGAAAACTAGAAGAATAATGAGTAGAATTTTCAATTTCACCATTAACAATAATGTAAGAGTGGAGGAGATTGGCAGATCCGGTTTGAGATTGCTGATTTATATTGTTGAAGTTGGAGAAAGTACTGCTGGTCGCATTGACTAACGTTTCTCTGTCGATGATGACTTCTAAAGAAGTCGTCCGTTGTACGTGTAGTCAAGACCGCATTGGAATTTTAAAGCAAGCTAATGGAAACCGCGAAGTTATCGTTTATGTTCATTGGTGACCTGCCAAGTGTTGCTTTTGAGAAAGCTTTTCAACTGGATGTTGAAAATTCGATAAGTAACGACTGAAATTTTCAACTTGATTGCCGGTATTGACGTAAAAGTAGGTAAGATTGGTAGATCCAATCTCATATGGTTTATTCAAGTTATTAGAATTGATGGAAATTCTGCTGTCGGCGTTGATCAAATGTTGCTTTGATGATGATGCATTTTTTAGGCAGTACCGTAAACGGTTGTTGGAACCTTGTGTTTTCAATAACTTCCCCGAAACATCAACAGCGAAAACGATTATAATTGAAAAATAATACGCCAACGAAACGAGAAAAAATACTGGTTGGCAGAAATTCATCCAACAAAAATGACTATTTTCAAATCATCACGTTCGATATCGTCAACTACGACGCTAAGAATGAATAATGACGGGGGAAAAAAGCTCCATTGAAAACAAAGGTAACCCATAGGCGAATTAAAGGTAGAATATCCGCATCGGAGACCGACGTAGCGACTTCGACGACAGCAACGACATCAACAGGACGAACGAGCTAACGAATGGTATCGGATTATAAACATTTTCGACGCTTAAATTCGGACGTTAATTTATTTAGATAAAAGGATTATGATGCGAAACGAGCCATTTCCATCGCAGTTACACGTTTTGATTTCCCAGCGGTATTCGCCTCGGTCGTGTCGAACGTTTGAGCAGGCACGAAGACAAACGGGTACGCTCATTTACAAAACAAAGTGGCGAGCGAAGGCGTGCGGAGTGGCCGGATATTAGAGGCTCGGCCTTGTTACCTGGTTTCTTTGTGCCGAATTTAACCATATATCGACGAGTCGACGAAGATTCAAACGAGAGAAATTGATTCGAAAAGGGATACGAAGGGCGAAGGGGTGGGTAAACTTGATGCGATGTTTTTTTCGTTGGCGTTTCTTGCTTTCTCGATGGCGGAGTTGTGGTTTTATTGAAGGGGAATGGGGTAGTTTGATGTATAACGGCGTTTCGAATTACGATTTAATGCGATATGAGGGGAGGCTGGTTATAAAAGCGAATGTTTTATCGAATCGTTCAAATTTTCATTTTGAAAAAGAAAGCTTGATGATTGGTTCTTGATGTATGCTCTTCGAGGTTACAGCAGAATCTACGTTGATGTGTAAATGAAGGAAATATTTTTCGTCCTTTCGACTCCGAAAACTTCATCTGTCAGCTTCGATTTCGAAGAGACCTCAAGAGTTCACAAGACTTACGAGATCCGTAACTCGTTCAATTTTACATTCGGTCAAATTAGTCTTTTCCGGTAAAAAAAGAAAGACCTCTGTCGGCGTTTTCGACATCGTAAAAGGCTAAGGCAACCAACCGCTGCGAATTTCCACTTTCCCATTGTGCACATTATTATAACGCGGCTGCCTTTGATTAGCCTACACAAAAGAATATACACGACGGACGATGCAAGGCGGTGGGATAGATCGCGTACAAGAGGACTCGCGCGGTTCGACGAGAGTTCGTAATTATTGCCGCCGGAAAAAGGAAACAAACGATGGAAACCTTTTGACGCGACGTGCTTCCGCCCCCTCTTCGAGCCTTTAAAAAGCGCTGATTAAAAGAAAATTTTGCACGGCGCTACCTCGACGTACAACAAACGAACGCGCTAAATCGGTCAAATAATTCGACATCTGTGACTCTCTTCTACGCCCGTTACCCTCGCAAGGTACGTGAAATGGAAAAGGAATCCGAGTCGAGGGTGATAAACGAATGTAGTGGTAATACGTACCGCTCCACGTGAAATTTCAAACGAGTAAATTTAATTTACTCTCGTTGCCCCTTCCATCTGACGCCCATTTGTTCTACTTTTACGTTACTCCCTTCTCGGTTTTCATTAGCGAGTTAAATTAATGTATAATGTATTTCATTAGCATTCGCGGATAATTTATTTTGTTTTTCGTTTAAATACCATTACCATAAGGTACGGTAGGCTGCGCCAGCGGCGTCGCATCCCGGAACGCCACCGCCGCAAAAGTAGCAGCGAACGCATCGTGATTTGTTTGCTGTATAACGAATTTGTATCAGAAAGCACTCCCTATGGTTGGTACGTTATTTCCAAGAGCCTTCCCCGCATCCTCTTACCCATTGGTTGGCAAGGCGCACAGTATCTGGTATTTTCATTAATTTGTAACCGATGTATTAATTTTTCATTTCATATACATCGAGTTTTAATGGATCCTTCTCCGGGTCTCCTTCTACGCCAAATGAACGAGATTTGAAGCGCGCCAAAATTCGACGCTACGCCACGATTTCGAATCGTTATCGTTGATATTTTTACCTTACGAGCCTATCGTCCTTCACCGCTCGCTTCATTCGCTCCATCACGTACCTTTCGCTCTTTTTTACACACACAAACGCGCCGGTTTCGAAGTCGAACAAATGTTAATTTAATGATCGCGCGCGTTCGGCATTTTTAATTAATTTAACGCGGTCGAAATTAACCGAATTACGGTTACCGAGGTTTTTCCAACAAAGGATGAAAAAGGACGAATGGGAGAATAACGGTTGCGCACGAGTAAGGAGGGGAGTGCGGGGATGACGTTATGTGGGGAAAAAATGCGATTGGAATCGTTAACGAATTCGACTCGAAGGAACCTCTTTCGATAGAAGTTTATCCGCGGTTATACGATAAATTGGCGCAAAGGCCAGAAAAGTCGTAAAATACGAATCGTTACCGCGTCGAGAAATCATAAAACTCGCGAAATTTTCCTCTTACCGTCGCACGCACATAGCGGCTCGAACGAAATCCGTCGTTATTCGGGCGCGTTAATTTTCGCTAGGTACTCGGAAAGTCTTTTTACCCTTTTTTTTTCGTTATTCTTTGAAAACTCGCTGAAGGGTGAAAGACGCCGCGACGAAGGTGAAAGGAATCGCGTGACCGTAAAATATTTCAATCGAAGAGGCGCTTCGCCGTATTCGGTGATGGCGAAAAAGAAAGTAGGGCCGCAATTAGTGTACGCAAAATATTCGCGCATCGCTAGATTGATGATGGGTGCTTTAGAAAACGAATTCGTCTTTAGGTACGAAATGACGGTATCGTTTATAACGCGGCGTATATCTTACTGCTCGAAGAGTTGTTCGCGATGGTTAATTTGGGAGGTTTTTTTTCGGTATTTTCTTTGGTGTTAAACGAATAGGTCGTCTTTGAGAATGTAGTTGTTCGAGAATGACTGATTTATTGAGATGTGATTCGTCTGCGAACAACGGTATCGAGATGAGAATCGTAAACGACCAAGTCATCAAGATAAAAATCATTCGTGAACGACTGAGTCGTCAATGCATATATCGTTCGTGAACAACTGAATCGTCAGAATGTAAATCGTTTGTGAACGACTGAGTCTTCAATGCATATGTCGTTCGCAAACGATCAAGTCGTCAGAATGTGAATCGTTTGTGAACGACTGAGTCGTCAATGCATATGTCGTTCGCAAACGATCAAGTCGTCAGAATGTGAATCGTTTGTGAGCGACTGAGTCGTCAATGCATATATCGTTCGCAAACAACTGAATCGTCAGAATGTGAATCGTTTGTGAACGACTGAGTCTTCAATGCATATGTCGTTCGCAAACGATCAAGTCGTCAGAATGTGAATCGTTTGTGAACGACTGAGTCGTCAATGCATATATCGTTCGCAAACAACTGAATCGTCAGAATGTGAATCGTTTGTGAACGACTGAGTCGTCAATGCATATGTCGTTTGCGAACGATCAAGTCGTCAGAATGTGAATCGTTTGTGAACGACTGAGTCGTTAATGCATATGTCGTTCGCGAACGATCAAGTCGTCAGAATGTGAATCGTTTGTGAACGACTGAGTCGTCAATGCATATATCGTTCGCGAACAACTGAATCGTCAGAATGAATCGTTTGTGAACGACTGAGTCATTAAGATAAGAATCATTCGTGAACGACTGAGTCGTCAATGCATATGTCGTTTGCGAACGATCAAGTCGTCAGAATGTGAATCGTTTGTGAACGACTGAGTCGTCAATGCATATGTCGTTCGCGAACGATCAAGTCGTCAGAATGTTAATCGTTTGTGAACGACTGAGTCATTAAGATAAGAATCATTCGTGAACGACTGAGTCATCCAAACGTGAATCACTCGCGAACGACCAAATCATTATTATATGAATCGTTCGCTATTGAACGAATCATCAAAATGTGAGTCGTTTGCGTTCAATTAAATCATCAAAATCGTTCCGTAACGATGTAGTACCTGAAATATGAATCATTCGTGGAGGTATTTCGCGAACGTCTTCATTGCTCAAATACCAATCGTTCGTCAAATACTACGTGTTTAATTTGAATTCGATCAATTGAACGTGTGACTAGTTCCAAACAAACAACTCGTCGATTTTTCTGATCTATTTCGGTCGTTCGTGATATCGCTCTCCGGAATTTTTTCAAGATTACTGAACGATCGATTTTATTTCGAACAACCACTGTAGAATCCTTCGAGAAGTAGTTCTTTACCACTGAATGTATAGTTTTGGATCTCTTGCAATTGTTTCCGTTTGAAAAAATCGTGCCCCGTATTACTAGCATCGTAGTCTATTTTCTTCATTTTTTTCCTCCACTTTTTATCCTCCACGTAGCGTATGCCTAATTGAATCTTCGTTCTATTCTTTCTTACGCCATTGTTTACTTTTCGCGTATCTTCTCACATATAAATAAATCTCATCTTAATCTTCGTATCGAAGCACGTCCGCTGTATCTGGTTTTATTCCCATTCCTTCTCAGCGTTTTTTTTTTCTTACGAGAAAAAAAAACGAAGGGATTTCAATTTTTTCTCGGATTACGCAAGGTACTACTACGTAGGATTACTACCGCTGATTGAAAATATCCAGCTACAAAAAACTCCGTTCGCAATGCGAACTATATACGTCGTCGATCGATTCCACTAGAATTATAGAAGAAGGGAAACTTGACAAAGCTCAGCTTTGTAATTATGGACGAACTCGTCGAATAAAAAAATACGTCACGCTTCGAGCTTACACGTTTGCCCTGTCTTCTGTCTTGGCTCAATTTTACGTCGTATAACTTCGAACGTATCTCATATTCTTGCAAAATTTCCGATTCGAAAGGAGCTCATGTTTCGAATCACTGTCCCCACACAACGGCCACCGGCGGCGGATAAGCGCACGTATCCGATTTAACGGCCCGACCTAGAGCACGTTGCAGTACACCGTATTGTACTATACGTCTTAAAGACGGTTATTTTTTTCAATTAATACGTCCTTCTAGAGCTGTTAAAACGATTGATGGACGATACGGCCAATGTTAAATTTTTAAATGTTCACATTTGTGTAAATAATACGTAAGTGTACGCGTAAAGCTTTTTCTAGTGACCAGTCTCGTTGAAATTTTCACAAATCGCGCAATTGCCCGTTGCTACGTGGGTTATCGCTGCAAAATACGTATTCGTATTGCGTAGCTCTAATGCACCATATAAGCGTGGTTTTTCGCCATTTTCGAACATATTTTACCATATTCGAGGCGTAGTTTTCTTTTACGAGATACGTGTAAACGATAAATTTCCCCTTGGCGCCATAAAAATCTACGATGGGCTAAATTCAAATTGCGATACTTCGAAGCCAACGCACGAAATTCCTTTCGTCCATTCACCGAGTCGTCAGTGTTACCGGAGTCGGAGAACCAAAAGTGTATGATTTTTCGATTTCTAGCAAATTTTCAGGAGTTCAACCTTTGCCCCCCCCCCCGATGGCTTTGCAACCCAATCCGGGTGCTCGTTCAGTAGAAAAATTTCAAAAATTTGGTTTTCGGAATATTATTCTCTCTTTATGAGGTAAAAAAGGTTCAAATTTTAGATTTAGGGTTTTCATACAATTTAAAAAGAAATACTTTTTTAGAATTTTTATACCCCAATTTTACCACCTTCTTGTCGAATTTAGAGCTTTGAAAATCAAAATCTGCCATTTGTTATATTTTTCGTGTCAAGTGTTGACCGAGTTAAAAAATATGTTTCATGGTTTCCGCTAGCAGCAAAAACCCCGTCTCGGCATCTCTGGCGTCGCGCTTTTTAAATAACCAATCTACGAAAAAAAACGGGAGGGGGTGGCAAAAAGCGTACGAACACCTCGTAAATCAAACTTTTCCAATTTCAATAGACGCTGGTCTTAGAATTCGCGTCGCTGGAGCGCGAGGATTCCATTCGCCGCCGGTGTGTACTCGTAGAAAAACAGGGTTTTCCGCGTTCTATCGAAAACTTTGGCGTAGAAAAAATAATACAACGAAGAAAGAAAAACACGTAGAATCCCCCGTTTCTCGTTGGTAAAACATCGTTTCGCCTTGTTCGTTTCTTTTTTTTTTTTCGAGGAATAAAGAAGGAAAAAAATAAAACGAAAATACAACTTGTACAGCAATTGCCGCGTAAAACGGAGAAAAAAACAACGGTTCAAAAAAACAAATTATAAATATAATAAAATCTTTTCTTCTATTACCGTTTCCCCGCGCGGCTTTCCTTTTTCAATGTACCGCTCGCGCCGCTCAACTTTCAACGAACTCGTTGATGTGTAGTAGTTTATTTATAAATGCGACGTAAATGTACTCGATGATTAATGTTTCGATGAAATAAACGCGACACGCGGCGTGTGACGCGTGTCTCGCGACGTCACGTGAGCCCCATCTCCGCGGCTTTTTCGTGCCGTGTAGCCGTGCGGCAAAGAAAAAGACATCGAGGTAGAAACGCAAACGTGGAAAATTTTTTCTTCTCCTCATTCGCCCGTTTTACGCGAAAAACGAAGAATGATGGTGGCATTGCGAAGGTAGCGTCGTGCGAGGGAAAAAAAAGAAGGAAAATTGACGTATTTTTTGCTTTTCTGGTTTTTCTCTTATTACGACGACAAAAGCGCCGTGTATGCTTCCGACGTCGTTTTGTTGCTTCGGCATCTAATCTAAAACTTCATTTATCTTTTCTTTGAAAACGCTTTTTTAACGTCGAAAAAATTTTTCCAACTGAATCTCGCATTCTCGCTTCTTTATGGCGACGTTTATGTTTACAATGTGTTCTCTTCGCCATTGATACGAAATTCGTTTAGTGGAGGGTTCCACGAGACGACACACAGCAACTTGTAGAATAATTGGGAATTGCGTCGGTTCGCCTAGTTGAGTGCATTTTCATACCAAAGTCTCTATGCGCATCTTCGAGGAATTAAAAGATTCTGCTATGGCTTATGATCCACGAACTCGTCGTATTAGTGAGATAAAGGAAAAGTGCGTATGACTCGATTGAAGAATCCGAACCGAAAGATAAGTTTATTAGTTAGTAGAGTCTTAAATGCACAAAAAAAGACGTCCATTAAGTTGGAGTAATTGACAAACTATGAAACTCACTTTTTTGTTTGAAGTAATTCCAAGACTAGTTTGCGATTTTTTTTGCCGTCGAAAAAGTCGATTTTCTACGTTGTTTTTTGCTTGGCTTCACATTTTGCAAAAATCTACTTTTTCGACAGCAAAAAAATCGCAAATTAATCTTGGAATTATTTCAAACAAAAAATATTATGTGATCCATAACCTAAAAATCGGTAGATTTTGTAAAAAAAATATTTAAATGATAAGCTTGAGCGCGCGCGCCTTAATCGGTACTTCTCACTGTGCGGTAGCGCCTCGTTTAAGGTTACGCGCGTTGCTGCGTTAGGCATGTTACTACAAGCCAAACGCGGAGCCGTACGCAGCGGTGAACGAAGCGCTACCGCCTAGTGGGAAGTTTCGGCCAACGCTCGCGCGCGGTTTTTCTGATTTTTGACCAAGACCTCGGGGAGGCAAAATTTTGAAAAAAATATATGATATTTAGGAGTCGATAATACATCGAAAAAATGAGTTTAAAAAATTGTGCCAGTTGAGATAGATATTTAAAAAAAAAATTTAGTCAAAAACGCCCGTTTGGAGGGGAAAAAATTGAAGTGGGGGGTTGTTGATTTTTTCATAGAAGGACTTTTTAAGGGTCTACCATTCACCAAAATTTCAATTAATTCCGTCAATTTAAATTTAAGAAAAAAATTCATATCTGATTTTCGAAAAAAAAAATTATTTTTTGAAAACGGGGGGGGAGGGGGTGAGCTAAAATTTTGGTCATGAACGTTTCTCGATAGTACCCACCTACCACTCAAATACCCAAATATCATCAAAATCCGGACCCTAAGGCAAATTGCTTATGGTAATCTACCTGTAGCCTTTAGTTATATCTTAGGGCAGTATTAAATTGCATAATTTGTGATTGTATCTATTTGGTATCCGACCCTCCCCCCACAATTTGATAAGATGATTGTGAGTATTCTGTAGCGCCCTAAGATGAATTTGAAACGTTTAACTATCGAAAGAAATTTTCTATTTACCTCAAGATTTGCTGCGTAATTTGCAAAAATCTAATTAGTTTCATAGTTTGTCAGCTACTCGAACTTAATGGATTTAATTGGGGTTTGAAGGGCAAGAGACGCTCTGAGGAGAGATATTGTAACAACTAAAAGTGTAGAAAAATTAGTGAGAAACAAGTTTGAAAAATTTGCGAGTAAAACTAATGTTTCAAACGTAATATGGGGGAGGGGGGACTTATGAGATGGAGGGGGTGCGAGCAGTTTTTTTTTCGCTTTAACTTACTTGAAAGAAAAATTGATTAAATCTTTGATATTTCTCGTAAAAATGTGAGAAAATCAGATTTCCTCTTTTTCGAAGAATGTTTTCTCAAATTTGAGGAAAGGGGATTGCTCCAAATGGAATTTTTGTAATAACTAAAAGTGTAGAGGAGACATCAAAGAACAAATTTGACGAAACGTTTCCTTTTCTAAAATCAATAGGTAAGGCAATATACCCGTTTAAAATATGGGGGGGGGATCCTCAGGAAATGGGGGTGATGAAAAATGGGCGCGTTGCTTAAAATCTCTGTTTTAGTGTATAGAACAAGAATCAACCATGAAACTGCTTTTTACAGCCCAATCGAGGGGATATGCATTTGATACCATATAAGCATAATATGCATTTTTGGTGTAAGTTCGATATTTTGAGACATACCGTGTGTTTGGAAAGTTTACAGCCCTGGAATTCTTTTTCGAGTATTCAAAATGGATGCTACCTGCATAGAACTTACGAGTACTTTGTTGCATTTGCAAATTCTCGCAATTCTTTCCCTGCTCATGTAATCCGAGTCGTAATTCATTAACATACCAAAGATACGAAAAACTAACATTCGTCGCGTCCGAATCACCCAACCACGTGAATTTTTTTTCGCAGTAAAAAGTTTCAAACCACCTACACGCACGTCAACCTGTCCCTTGCCCCTTCACGACATGGTATCTACCCTTTTCATTACACCGGTCATTATATCAACGGACGTGTAATGGTCGTCACGCGAACGTCCGTTTTCATAAAGTCGTATTTTCCGATGGTTCGCGTTTCCCTCATTCGTGTCGTCTCGGCGTTGGCCAACTCAGTGAAATAACAGTTGACCGATGACCACGGAAAGTCCGAGTAATCGTTGAGTAAATATAATCCGGCGTGATAACGTTGTATGTTCCGTAATACAAAAAAATAATTTACACGATTACAAGTACGTCGAATAAATGAGAAAAAGGAACGAAGTATGGTTTGAAGTTTTACGATGATGATATCAGTTTTTAGTAATTTTTTTTTCTTTATTTGGTAACAATGTTTTACAACTGTACGTTTTGATTTTCATCTTTATCGTATTTGAAGTTATCGTTGAATTTTTCTTTAATTTTAATTAACTTTGTTTTATTTTTTTTTTTAGGTAAGTGAAGATGAGAAATTATTGTAGTGATAAATACAATATTTAAAGATATCTGATCAGGTAAGATTGCAGCTTCTACAGAATGTAGAACTTGATCATTCCTGGGCTAAAAAAGAAAATAAAAAATTGAAGGGGTAATTTTAAAAAAAGTATTACACTAGATAACCAATAGACATGTTGTCTATTTGGGAGCCAACATAGAAGTGCTCAGTCTGGCTAAGAGTCTCTGGACTTGAAACGATGGTACCGCTCATTGGTAGGGAAGCGTATTTGCCCTTCAGTGAGGCAGAACTCATTTCTGACGTCAGCGCCCAACCAGACCGTTTCTTCTCCTGTGTTACCGTTAGGATGGTTTTCCGTTCTTACACCCAGCTTCGGCCAACTTATCTCCCCGTTCGTCCTCGAAGGCTGCTTATTCGATGTACCTGAAAAAATGAATAATAATAAAAAAGAACTACGCAATGATTAAGTGCATAGCTTTAATTCCTCGGAGGAGTGTATCCCCGCATACTGTTTCTCGCACCGTGTGAACCTGGGAAGATCTATCACATACTTATCATTGATCAAGACCTTTTTGACAGTGGAAGGCTCTTGGAAAGGGACTTTCAATTTGGAGCCTCTGCCCATGGGCAAAATTATCGAAGGCCGCGAATAAGCAATACGAAATTGCGTATCTGACAATTGATGGAAAATTTTCACAGCCTCGTTTCAAAATATCAGCTTCGTTTGGCACTCTGCTTTTCTTCCGTTGGTAGCGATCAATACGCGGGGCTTATCTTGTATGAAATTCATATAAAGAGACTACGCCGGTAAGGAATTCAAGACTTTGTAGCGACGACGAAAATAATTACGCGTCGTGTCTCGCCCGCGTTATGCTTTCTGATGAGGTTCCATCCCTCTTCGAGGAGATTACCCCGAATCGGCTTCGAAATAACGTGCACGTCGGCACGAACCCAAGTATATTCAACCTAGACGCCTCTTTTTCTCTCGCGCGCCTTCTTCGATCGCGTCATTCTTGCGATAACGACGTTCGTTGAGTTTATAAAATTTTCATAGAAAAATTTCAACTTCGTCGCGTGCCGCGACGACGAAACGTGTAATTTTAAAAGTTGAAGTAGAGCGGAGGGCGACGGGGGCGAGAAATCAAATTCAACGTGCGTGCGGTTTCGGTAGCGATTTTCTTAATCGTCTTTCTCGCACGTTATCTCGTAGTCGAGAAAATAAAATCGTAACGGAACGTTTACGGAGCTTTGCAAAAACGTTGATTTTTTTTCAAACGCTCGTGGTTTGTACGATAATCGACGGTACGAGGCGTGCTGGGGCGTTGTCGCAGCTCGTGGTGAAATTTTTTCACTTTTAACACAATGAACGAGAGAAGAAAATAAAGAAAAAGTTATCAAAAATGTAATACGATACGTGATACGAGCTCTTTAACATTCTCTCCGGCCTTTTCGCGCTTCGTCTATTGCGAACTTTCGTCAACTCGGCGAAATTCTGCTGCGACGTAAATGTAAACATTTTAGTCGAAAAGGAAAAAAATAATGTAAACTGCCACGAACTCGCTTCGAATTCAATATCATTTCGTTTTTCGTTAACGATTAACGAATGTCCGCCGGAAAACCGCCCTTGCTTGTTCGAGCTCGTTGGAACTCCAGATACGGCGCGCTATGCAAACTACAACCACACGGTGGCGATGTTTTGACAGTTGGTGGAGGTATTTGGATAACGTTTTATGGATTTTTTTTCACCTCGACGAATAATTTATTCGATTTAGTTTTCGTTTGGCTTGAAAGAAGTTTATTCCGTCGTAATAGGTTCATAAAGTGAAGCGAGCCAACGGGAAGACGATGAGAAGAGAAATCAGTGCGGATTTTGGATCTGTCCAACTTGTTGTTATGTTTGAAATTTTTGCGTGAAAAAAGAAAATGGAAGGTAGAAGTGGTAGTTGAACGGTATAGATACGTCTTCATCTTAATTTCCATATCGTAGAAATGTCTTTAATACGATTTGATTGTATGTGGCATACCAAGTTACATACAGTGTGTTTCCATCGATTTATGGCATGTTCGATAAACCACAGATCGATGCAGACATGAACCAAACTCCACATAACCCTCAATGATAAATTTTGAAAACCATCCTGACCTAAGAGACGTCTCACAACCGCTTTTATGTTACGTATCTCACAAACAACGTCATTTTTACGTAGTAATTTCCACCCCTTTTTCACGTACTCGAACGTACAGATACGAGCTCGTGTAAATATTCGTATATTTAGGTAATTCGACTGTTCGTTCTATTGTTACGTAGGCATATTGCGCGGTCTCTCATTTTATCGTCGTTTTTGTTGTTAATATTTTAAACAAGTCGTTGTTTTAAGCGTTTCGAATATAGGGTGATTTACCCCCCTTTCGTCGCAGCCGCCGTTTGGCCATAAAACAGATATGAATCTTGTACATAAGTATTACGATGAAGCTTTTCCTCATTCAAGTGCGCATTGTCACGAATAACGCGAAAAATACCCTATTTAACGATTTCATTTTATAATTCCGTACATTTTCGAGAGCTTTTTCGAGTGCCTTTTTTTTTTGCCTTCGTCGTATTTCACGTGATTTTCGTTTCGACGCTTTTGCAAACGACATCGAGACGAATTCCCTGGGTAATTTGTCGCGTAAAAACGCGACGTGAGTAGTGCCCGCGTTGGTGTCATTTTTTCAATTATTTCTACGAGATGAGCTACGCAAAAAAAAAAATCGGACAAGCTATGCGATGGTCCCTTTTACACGGTTCTGTCAGTTCTGGAGTTCTACGTCGTCGTATTCGAGGCTGGTGGCGGGAAGATGAGCGAGAAGAAAAATATAAATTTTTAAAACCTCACCAACGACTTAGCTCAACGTATTGTACAATTTACCGGCTACGTTTTTATCTGCGTAGCAATTGCAGGGGTCTAACGTCGAGATAAAACTCGTCGTCTTCTTTCGTTTATTTTCAACCCCCGAAAAGAAAAAAGACGCGAGCGGAATTTGCGGAGCGGTCGATGTTTCGAGCGTGTTCGCTGCACGAGCAGCCCAAACATAAAAACTGGCTAATTTAGTTAACCTTGTAAATTTTAAATAAAATTACTCCATCTCGCCAGGATGCTTTCATTTGGTAAATTACGTAGAATTGTATATTACCAACTTCACAGAGAGCTTTTCGCCCAGTTAGCTAATTTTTCATTATGTTTTTTTCTCCTTTTTTCCAGTTTTTTTTGTGAAATAACATCGCCGCCGTTTGCGTACGAGTCTTGGGAAAATTATCACGATTTTCGTCCGCGAACGTCGCCCCGTACCGACGCGTACTCGAGAGACGCTCTCCGGCGACGAGCGCGTGCTACTTTTTAATAATTATTTTAAATATTTTATCAAGTCTAAAAGCGACGTCGGCGTTATATTTTATTTTTTCGAGCTCTTCTTAAGTTCTTACGCGAGACTACGCGGCGTGCCGGGGCGGCAACACGCTCCGAAAGCCCGATAGCAAATGCTACCCGAAGCATCGGTCGTCGCGGTAAGAATTTAATTAATCATTAAAGAGATACCAGCGACGGAGGTGGCGCGGCGAAACTTCGCTAACGCGTTCGTTATTCGATACGAGGAGCTGTTTAAATTATAAATCTCTTTTCTGCGCCATGAAACCGCTTGTAGGAATTTCTAAAACTGAAATTCGTACTTGGTAGTCTTCCGTTACTCTAGTGTCGGTGAAATTTTAGCTTCAGCTTGCTCCCCCTGCGTCCCTTTTGGTTCGAAGCAAAGTGACATGGTTTCTGGAGGGTGTCGATATTCCGATGAATTTTTCAGTATCAATAATTACTTTTCTGTTTGTTCATCGGACGTCGCGTTCTTTCTGCAAAAGGAAATACAATCTTGGTTTTTAGAAAGTGATAAACGAATTTTTAATTTTTCATTTTGGAAACGCGAAAGTATTTTTTTGTAGGTAGTTTTAAAAAATTAAATTCAGTATTGGAACAGCTTTACTAATAAATACCGGAACATCTGAGTAGCAACAGGTAGCGGGGTGTGTTACAAGGTCGGCCATCAAAGCTAGTCAAAACCGCGATGATCATGTTCGTGTAGTCAAGGTCACGCAGATGAATACCGGAACATCACAAAGAAAACCGGTTAAACGGGTTTTTAAACAATAGAAACCAGTCAAGTGGTCAAGGTCAGGTCAAGAACGTTCACCATAAACCAGTTGGGCTGGTTTTAAAAACCATCTGTTCAGGTTTGCGTTTTAATGTTCCGCTCTTGTATCTCAAGGTCGTCGAGTTTTCTCGCTGTTGAAACTGTTACTTGAAAGAGCGCGTTTGCTATGTGATTCACACTTTGAAATTTCTTCGAAACGATGTCGGTCTTCGAGTAATTGAGGTGAAGAGGACTTGTGAAGGTACAATTTTCAAATTTTTCTGAATCCGTGTTTGCTGTGCATGTGAGAAAATTTTATCCCGAAAGTTTGTTGAAATCTTGTGAAATAATAGAAGTGTGTTAATGTCTACGAGTAATTGCGTGCTTCGTGATATATTATTAGAGAGTTCAACTCTTCGACCCTGTCACCTCACGCTTTTCTCTTGATTACGTGCTTTTCAGCCGAAACTACAAATAAAGCATACAGCCGAGTAACTTGTACCATTTATAGTACGTGTACCGAGATAATCTCAGCAATTAGTTTTCCATCGGGTAACGCGACATTGTGGTGTAAGCCGTCGAAGAGTGATTCTCGATGGTTTCACAATGTGCAACCGACAAGTGGAAAAGTTTAGAAGCACGTGAGGGCGCGTGACAAGTGGTAATTCGCAACCTAATCCCGGTAACGTGTAAGGATTGAAAGATATAGATAGAAATTGGCATTATGTCGGCGTGTTTACACCTATAAACGAAGGAGCGACGGCAGCAAAGGCGTTTAAAACGAATTCACTTTTTTCGCGGGTTTTTTATTTACTTGTTATGTAAAGTACGTTGTTTGGCGAAACGCAAATCAACCGGTGCGGTAACATTTATTCCATAAGGTTATGGTGTGGTTTTTAAATAACGCGGGTCCCTTTGAGTGTTTTTTCGCCGTCATTGTAAAGTGCGAACTTCACATGTACTCATTGTTGACTGGTAAAGAGATGAGGTAGTTGTTGAAATGGCGTTCTTGTCCGAGTACTTTTGAGTTGGAATCGTTTTAAAGTTCTATGGTAGCTTTATACTGAAGTGTGGGTGTTGTATACATAATGCTTCTCTACTTTCCACATTGGTCTCTCGATTAGTGCAATTTTTCGCTGTGTTGTCGTGAGGCAAGTTGTCTGCTCGATGGCAGGAATAGGAATGGTTTGTCTAGTTGTGCACCTTCGGATGTGAACGACGGCTCCATTGGTGGGAGTTGGCGGAACAGAGCTCGCCTCTGACGTCAATGCTCAACCAGACCGTTTCATCTCCAGTGTTGCGATCCGGTTTTCTTTCCTTACATGTAACTTTTTTCAACACCGCACGCATTTCCTTTTGTAATTTCGACTCATTTTTGCATGAATTGTAAACCAGAGATGTTTGTTGTTTAGAAAATTTAATTTTACTACGGCGTCTTCAATTTTGAAAATGAAAATTCAAAGAATTATTTAAAGTTAAAAGCGCTTCAATTCTTATGGTAAATTTCAGTTTGACCAAATTACAAGGTTGACAAAATGTGTTTTAGGCAGTCGTCTTTGGCATCTATTTCACCAGATGAAGGATTAAATACATTGAGCGGAATATACTGTATTGATCGAGACACTTACTGCTCAGGTAACGTTTGGAATTTTAAAACAAAGATATCTCCTTTCCACTTGAAATTACCTTCGCTGAAATAGAAATGAACGATTGTGAGAAAATTATACCTGAAAAATTGCGAAAAATATTCTTGTTTTTCATTTCACCGACGAAGGAAAAAGGAACCACGAGTCGTAAAGCGAAAAACAACGTATTTTTTTTCAATTTCCAACTTCATCGTTGGCGTTTATCGTAATGAATTCAGTTGCTCGTGCTCGTCGTTGCAATTGATACGATGTGTTTTATCGTATTACCGTTCGTTTATATTTTTTTATTGGCCTTTTCTTCGGCGAATCGCTTTATTTCTCGATCAATTTTTTCGTTTTTCGTTTATATTCGTTTACGATGGATCGTGTTTTGCTCTCGGGTTTGTATCCCGCGCGATGGAATTTTTCAACGTCGGGTTCGATGGTCTGTTTTGTGGTCACGAAAATAATTTTTCTCTACTTTGAGTATTAAGTTGGGTATTCTCGTGTTGGCATTTTTGGATGGAACTTTGATAATAAAAATGTCGATTTTTCTTCGCCTGCGGTCAACGCGTTTCATGTCCTTGTACGTATAGTTCACTCGGGTTCATTATATTTTACAACTACGCTTTGCAGATTGCATCTCCCTGGTGCGTTTTTTTCCCCTCGTAAATGGACCAATACCGAGTGAAGTACTCGTAATCATATACCGCTCACGTAGCGTAAATACTCGTTACTTATTCTACGCGTAGACCGCTGCTTTTCAGATTTCACTCGCGCCCCTTCACGTACCTGCCCCATGAGCTTTCACCATCCCGTGCTCGCGTTATAGTCGGTTAACCGCGGCGTGGTTTTTTCCAAAGTACTTTGTTTATCTTTCGAGTTACCGAGCGTATTTGCGGTCTGAGGAGCGATACGAAGAGCGAGGAACTTGAAAATTATCGAGCAACAGTGAAGAAGGTACGGAAGGACGCCATTTTGTTTTAACGTTGCGGTCTTTTTTTTCTCGAATTTGTTGTTAGTTATTTCCTACGGGTCAGTAGGTCTTTCGGTCTGATTATTCGGGTATTTGGGGGGGGGGGAACTGTATCTAAGATTCGTTGGGTGATAATGGCCATTTTCTTTGAGCCTTCTTATCGAGGCGTTATCGTCCCTTGGGGATATATGCTTCATAACAGGTCTGAAAATTAGCCTATGCTTTGTTCTCGCGTCCGCGGTATCGCGACCAAATGAAAAAACCACGTCGGAACATCGCTCTTTTCTCCGACGTCGTTTCGCGTCCGACAATGTAATTCTAACCGTCGAAAATGACAACAAAAGGATGAACATTACATTTACAAAAGGCTAAAAGTATGTCTGAAGGCATACAAAAACATCCCACTGAGTACTCGTATACTAAAAAAAAAAACAACGAAACTTTATTTTTTGTCTTATTCAAAAAAAAGCGCAAAATGAAACATCCTAATTTCATTTCTACCGCAGAATCATTTTTCAAATACCATCGCTGGCGTTTTTTTCGCAGCCTGAAAAAAATTCTCTGCGTCGTGGTTGGCGACAAAAAGTGGTAAAGGTAAAAATGAATTTTTACGTGGGAACGTTTCGTCGCTGTAATGAGACGTTTGTCAAAGGTCTGCATTTTCGTCTCGTCGACTCGGCTGCGTTTTATGTAATGTTATATTTTTAATGAGAATTTTTTTCACGAGTTTCGCATGAAGATGGATTTCTCATCTTTTGTGAATTCTTTAGTTTCACATTTGGCTAGAATGTGGTTGTGACTGAGGTTTTTAAAGTTCTAGAGAAAGGGTTACTGTCGTTGGTGTTTTCAAAATTGAGCGAATTGAAATGTATTCAAATTTTCAAATTACGTAGACCTTTTAATTTTATATTTTGTCAAAAATTAATAACAAGTGGTTGTGTGGAGCTTTTAAAAGCCTTTTAAAAAGGTTATAATGAAATTTCTTTACTTTACTTTTACTTTTTTCCGTTAACGTGCCTTTACTGCTGCTAGGCCAGAGGCACGGATCGATTAGATGAGTTTAGATTTGGGAGAGGATATTGGAGGATCTTAGGAATGAGAACAAACGGGAAAGGACCGCCTCATTGTCCCGTAGGAGATCACGTAGGTTGGAAGGGAGAGAGAATCTAAGACGGAGGTTGGAGAAAGATGGACAGTCTATTAGGATGTGTTGGACGGTGATGGGAGTAAGGCAGGTGGAGCAGATAGGTGCTGGAGAGTTGGAGAGGAGGTGAGAGTGACTGATCCGTGCATGGCCTATGCGGAGGCGACATAGAGCAGTCTCTTCTTTTTTTCTTTTTAGAGGAAAATTCAAGGAGCTTTGGTATGCACAAGTTCTGTGCTCGTGAAGAATGGCTCCTTCTGGTAATTGACTCGGGTTTCAATTGGATGTTGGATTTTTGGGAGGATTATTTGTAAAGGATTTTTTGAAATTTTGTTGTTTACGCGTTTTCCTTTTTTTTGTACGAAAATTGAGCCCACCGTGTGATGGGTGGATTTTCCTTTTAGCCGAGTAAAATCTGGCTAAAAACGCCAAACAAACCGCGATCCCCTTTCCAAGCCATAAATTCATATCTGAGCACTCTTTATTCGAGCAACGAACGCGATAATACCGACGTAGTATATTTTACTTACGCCGAAAAAGCAAAAAAGGAAAAACATCCCTTGATTAATGACGCGCGGCAGCGACGCCCGCACCGACGTCACTGCCACGTCGCCTGCACCGCAGGCGGCGTCGGCGTCGTCGGAATGGAACAGCGAAACGCGACCGCGATTCTGCGAAGAAAATAAATCACGAACCCACGATCTCCGCGTTGCCGCCGCGACATCGATACGATTAAAAATTACGCGAAAACTACACCTCGCCGTAGCTTTTTTTCCATTCCTTCGGGGAATAATTTGATGATAAAATAACAACGGTTCGGTATAACTAGGGTAATACTTGGCCGAAAGCTGCATAAATTGGTTAACGTTTATTCAGCGTTTCGCGCTCGATCCTTCGACTTGTCCCCCGCAGCTGGGAAATATCGAAAAGAGGATAAAAAATGCGGAAATACGAGAAAAAAAGCTACGGAAAATTTTCGCAGCGAGACGAACGATTAAAGTAACTTGTTTTAATCGGCTCCAATTAGAAACGAGATTTAATAAATTAGCGTTGAAAGGATTATCTGGGTAGTTCTTCCTCATTGGTCGTTTTTACGAGACGGTTAATTTTTCACGTACCATATTTCTTTTTTTTATGCAGTTTTTTGTTTTATGGTTCTTTGGTTGGCTCGTCGCGGTTTTTATGGTTGTTGCGCGTTAAGCAGGACGAGGTAAACCACCGACGACGGCTCATCGGCGACGTTGGGCTCGCGGAAAACGAGGCTCAGCCCAGAAGCCGGGATTCATTATAAACCATATAGGTAGAGGTTTTCTGTGTTCTTAATCCTTAATGTGTGTCGACGCAACGACCACGTACTAAGCCGAGCGGATTATAACTGTAACGTAATATTAAAGCTAGCTACAGACCTTTTTCCCTCTAACGAGCCTTGCCATTTTTGTTTGTTTTAGTCGCATACGCGACGCGGTGCCTTTTGGTGTGGCAGGGTTTACTGCGTGTCGTACGTGTTGGCCCCTTCGGCTGTAGTTCGTTTTGTCGCGGCCCGAAGCTACCGCAGATGCTGTGTTATCTAAGCCAGGCAAACAAATGGTAGACGCGTGGCGTCGAGGAGAAAAATTGAACGCGGAGAAGGAAACTTTGACCCGAAGGCGGTTTTTTGTGGGATTTCGTTGTAGTCGTCGTTCGTGGTCTCGTGATAACGTAATTGGGCTCGGTTGCTTTTTTTTATTCAGCGCCATCGCCGTCGATAGCATCTTACCCTCGTTGGTAACTTTTATCGACGAAGCTTTATTGGCTTCTTCTTCGGAGCTTCTATCCATTGCGTATATTTTCGTTCAACTGGTGTCGCCATTTTTTCTGCTGCCTTAAGGTCAATAAAGTTTCGAAACTTGATTAATGATCGTGCGGTGGTAGTAGTTCGAGTTGGTATTTTTCATAGCACCGAAGAACAGCCAGCCCCTGAGTGTGTCTTTATGCATCACTGAGCAGTGGTGGTGGAACGAAATCAATTCGTTTTGTTACACATAACGTTTGGGGGGGGTTTCCAATTTTGTTTCGTTCATTTTGTTTCGTTTATTCGCTAAAATGATTTTGTTTCGTTTTGTTTTTTACCATTTCGTTTCGTTATTTTTTCTAAAAAACTAAAATTCATCAAAATCTATCAAAATTCATCGTGCAAAACAAAAAACAAACAAAAAAAAGATCAACTTCTGATGTGTCTGTGGTTACTTTTCTACATGATAAGCATTCTAGCATGATTTTCTCGGAAGTATCTTACAAGGGAACTGCTTGAGGTGTCCGGCTCGGATTTTTGAAAAGAGCATGTCAAGAAACCCCCAAAACCAAAATCTTAGCTGCCCAGGTTAACTTTTCGATTTTTAGCGAATTTTTGAAATTTAAAAATTACGAAATTTCGATTAAAAATAAAGAATAAGAAAAAAAAACTCTAAAAATAATTTTAAATCACGAAAAATGTGTTTTCCCTTTAATTCGGACCCGCTGAATCCAAAAATCGCATCGGCGAGCCGTTCTGAAGCCTCCAGCGCGATTTCCATTTTTATCCAGGAACTTTGAAATGCTCCAGAAGGCGTCCATTTGAGATTGGGCAGCTAAAAACTTGGTTCTCTCTTATTCTCAACCCACTGAACCGACTTGATTACATTTCCGGAAAATTCCAGCCGGACTACTCGAGTAGGTTTTTCCAAGACAGGTTTTTTCATAGCAAAGCATTACGAATTGAAAGTTTTTAGCTGTAATTTTTTGCTATGAATAAATCTACTCCGTGTGTCCGGCTGGAATTTTCCGGAAATGTAGTCAAGTCGGTTCAGTAGTTTGAAAATAAGAGAGAATCAAGTTTTTAGCTGCCCAATCTCAAATAGACGCCTTTTGGGGCATTTCAAAGTTCCTGGAGAAAAGTGGAAATCGCGCTGGAGGCTCCAGAACGGCTCGTCGATGCGATTTTCGGATTCAGCGGGTCCGAGTTAGAGGGAAAACACATTTTTCGTGATTTAAAATTATTTTTAGAGTTTTTTTTTCTTATTCTTTAT